>JAANSN010000335.1:0-64964 GCA_036850665.1 Dicranocentrus wangi | reverse complement strand
ATTTATTTGCATGTATGTCGCTGCATTCAAAACTTCCTAAAACAGACATCACGCCACTCTTCATCGTCGTTTCATTGTAGATTAACTCGGAACATCTCCCAAACATAATTACTTTCTATTTTTCATTCAAATTGCCAAAACTATTGGAATACGGACGGGACTTTACCATATTTTCCTTGATATCTACTTGGCTATGATCCTCCTAAAATGTGATGCTGGTGTGATATGTGATATGTTACTTGTGAACGCTTTTGGAATTCAAATGAGCGGAGGTGCTGGTATGGATGGTGCTAGACAAGGAGTTTTGGACGGAGGATTACTCTACCTGGCATTTCGCATTCTCCATTTATCCATCTGATACAACTCCGACAACTCATACACAACTCAGCAGACATGCATGAATCATAATGCAAAATATCCATTGTGCATGTGAGAACATTGAACAGTAGCCGTAGAAAGATGTTTGAACCGCACATAGGGCCACCATCATCCTTAACTCTCCAAGATATCAGACAATTCAGACATCAGTAACAGCTTGCTATCGTGCCATCTCTTTCTGCGTACAACAACGTATCGAAACTTGGTCTGCAACGCGTATATTCCTGCTCTTCCATCCAACCAAAATGCACATATCCTCATTCCGAAACTAAACTTGAAACCCGAAACCTGCAGTAGCATTGGTCTTAATGGACTTAATTATAGCTTTCACCTTCATACATAATTTTAATATGATTAACGTAATATTCTTCCATCCTACTTCCTCCAAAACTGTCTTACAATTTCTGCCATTTAACTTGAAAGAAGCTGTGGGCAAATGTGGTGGCTGCTGAACTGTAACAAATTTTATTTTGAATGTACAGCATGATACGAATGATAGAAATTCAGGAAAGGGAACTTTTTATTCATGCCTACACCAGTCACCACACCACACACGCATTTCGTTTATAGTTGAATGAAATACTTACTTAAGCTAGCTATAAACACCAACTTGTGCAAAGAAACTTAAAAGAAAGGCGTGTCAAATAAGCCTAATGTAATAACATATTAAAATGGTATGATTTTATAAAATATCATTAAAATCTTATAAAATTAACAATTACCTAAGTACTTCCCTGTCTAACTTTAAACTCTCCCAAATGCTGAATGGACTTGAATGGAGTGAGAGATGCTATAATAAAGCGTTGAGCGTAGTGAAGGTATCGTATACCCGCCAGCAATGTCAATCAAAATATTCTTCAGTCAAAACCGGAGAACAAGGCGTGCGTAGGGAGAGGCGCACAGCAGCTCATTTTACACACAGCATGTGTTCTGATATTCATTTACAATGAAAGATTCAATTAGATTTGTAAAATCTGCTAAATCAATATCGTATGCATTAATACTTGATTGAAACTTCTTGTTTTCACTGAAACAAGACATAACTTTCAGCATTGAAATCATTATTTTTGTAATGCTCGCCATCCACCAATAAACGTTTATTTCAGACATTGGAGAGTTTTTTCACGGAGATAGCATCAGTATGTAATATGCTTAGCATCAGATTTGAATTTCTTAAAATACATGTAACGTTACATACAAAGGCCGTATCATAGGCAAAATACGACAGATTAACACCACCCACGCCCACGATAAGTAATGTATTATAAATCAACGCGGCGCGCGGTACGCCAAGTATTGATTGTGAGGCATGCTTCCTGTCCGAAGTCTGCAGTGCGTAAGAGACCGTGTTGAGAGTGTGTCGGTGCCGGACTGAATTGGTAAAAATCATTAGCTGGAGACAGTGAGAAGCCAAGAAACTGTAAACAATCCTTGAGCCATTTGCGTTTGTGCTATTGCTGATGCTCAAACGGAAAAGGATTACTTCAGGAGTGAGGGAGCTTTATGGAATTTGTCTGGAGACAGTGAGAAGCCAAGAAACTGTAAACAATCCTTGAGCCATTTGCGCTTGTGCTATTGCTGATGCTCAAACGGAAAAGGATTACTTCAGGAGTGAGGGAGCTTTATGGAATTTGTATACTAATTTTGGTGTAAATAATCTTTAAGAATCCCGGAAAACGTAACCACAAGGATTTTTCCGCGTTTCAAGGCGTTTCTCGTACTGTACATACATGTTTGTAGACTCACAATCATCAAATTCAGATATGTTCAACAAACAGCCGAGTGATGCCGAAAAGTTCGGCATTTTCTTTCAAAGTGTATGGAAGTAAGTATTTTTAAGGAAAAATGAAGGCGCGGTGATCTGACTCCAGCATGTCGTCACTGTCACCACGTCGTCTGAGGATTAACAGTTTTAAACATGAAACAGAAACGGGCAATTTAGAGTGGAAGGGTATACAATAAAAGCGGATGGGGTCCATGTGCATTGGACTAACACTAACACATCACTCAAAACAAAATCTACAGTGGTTCACAGAAAGAAGTAGTAAGCAAACGGTGAAAGCAAAATGTAATTTTATGCTGTTACGATGAAAATGTCATGCATGTTATAAAATACTTGTTATGTATCTACCTACTTAACCTATTGCCGTATCTACTCATGAATTTTAAGCATAATAACAGAATTTCTTTTCAAGATTCCGTGAATGAAGAAATGAATACCTATGGTTAATTTGATTACATCGCATACTCTAAGATACCATATGTGTCAATGTGTGACCGAATCACAACTAAAGTATTCACCATTTCACTTTTTTAACAGTTCCAAGTGACCCCAGCAATTTTTGCTATATACAATATATATGTATATGTGTGTTTTATCAAATGCAACTTTTGCAACTATATTTCCCTTTAGCCCGAATATTCGGATATATATACTTATACTGATAACCCACGAGCACCATGAGCATCAACTATTAATCTTACTGTAACGTGATATGATTTATTATGAATAAGTAGTCTTGAATGAGAAATGTGAAGATAATTTATTATCGCTTTTTACCAAAGTTTCCTGTAAGTGAGGGGGTGGAGGTAGTGACTTGAATGAATGTGAAAATCTTACAAGTTGGAATAACTTCGATGAACAAACCGTCGAGCAGTTTCTTCTTGAATATTCCACACGTGTATATATGTAATTCGACTTAATTGGCGTTTCAAAATCTCAAGGTATAGAAAGGGAGGCTGTGGGTAGAATATAGCTGACTGATGTGGCGATAAACTTTTATCAGCGTCACATCAGGTTTACCAGCTATAATTATTAATAAGCTGTAATTGCATCAACAAGCAGTAAATATTTTTAGCCATATGTATTACACCACTAAAATTAAGAATAATCGCTATTTTATTAAGACTGCGGCAAGAGTGGCTGATACAAAGCACTGCAAAAATTCACAGTTCCAAGCAAACTCATGAAGCAATAAATCCATGTTGGTGATTTGCTAACCGGTCCAACTTGTTTCATCCCATTGTGTACGTCGTACGTACACCAGCAGCAGAGGCATGCAAACCGTAGACAGCTGGATCTGCCGTATATTTATATTGTGCAATTTTTTTACTCCTGCAAAAATTTCACAAACAATATCTTTTTATGACTTCATTAATATTTTCTTTGAGAGAAACATCAACCGCGACAAATGCTACTCGCTGGACTCAAGGTGTCCGGAAAATCTACCTAAACATTATTTGTAACAAAAGACGCTGGACGGAGGGTAATTATTCATGCAAACTAGGGGATGTGCTGGTCAGAAAACTGATTGATGTACACTACAATTTACAAATAAAAAATAAGCGAGTGGACAACGGTCGTTGTCGTTATATACACTTAGCTTGTAGATGATAGGTGATGCATATCTTTGTGTCACTGATTTCAACTGATAAGACATTTTTTCACAGGGTAGAAACTTACAAGCTAACACAAGTTTAGGATGTAAATCAAAATTCTAAATACGTATNGATAAGACATTTTTTCACAGGGTAGAAACTTACAAGCTAACACAAGTTTAGGATGTAAATCAAAATTCTAAATACGTATACATCCAGTACCTCTCTAATTCAACCTCACCCTGCTTGTGAATATTGCCAAAAGCTGTGGGAAACTCACCGGATACTCCAGAAAGAGTGGCAGGCAGTTTTAACTACAACACGTATTATCTCAAACCGAATGCGTTGTAGTTGCAGAGTGCGATTTCTCGCACTTTTCCCAATCATTGAATCTAAAAACTTCGACTAGCGGAATAATATGATGCAGACTTCACTAATGAGCAAATACGCATAGTTTTGATATTCTTCGCATGCCCATGTGCCCCTCTTCCTTCTGTTGTATGATTATAAACAAACGTTACATTTTTTTATCCTGCTTAATACTCGTATCAAGTCTCGGAGTATCTGCGCGGTGGTCAAACGCGATTATAGATTATCTTTACGAGAGTCTCGCCCACAAAAAGATTTATGTGAACCAGAGTGTTAACTAATTACCAGCTGTGTAATCACAATATCACATCCGTTACTGGTTAAAGGTAATTAACCATGGGTGAAGGGTGATAATTCTTTATGATATGAAGTATGTTAAGTTAGGCATATTACCTTAATTTATGTATGTGGCTGTGGCTGGGAAATACCCTCTGAACATATAGCTTCCTCAACCCTGCGGGGCTAGTCAGAAGAAATCAGCAAGGATCGAGATCAACAGAGTGAGCAGATAAAGACAAGTTTACAAATGAATCCTTTGATCATCTTCATCCTGCTGCCTATTACTAACGAGCGGATTTTTGTTTTATTTTGTGCTTGTGTTCAAAGGGCGCTTAAAGACATTGCATTGGTATGAAATAAGGGTATTGGTTTCTCGATTGCAGAAATGATAATTCACTGCTCATAAAAAGCAAGAGGCCATGATGCTATAACGTTCTCCACCACTCCCAACTTCCTCAAAACAGTTTTATCAAAGTAAGTGATAGATCCGCGTAGAAGGGTAATTATGATTTTTCGAAACAAGATGATACTAGAGTTTTCTCATTTGGATTGCTGTAATACCTAGTCATTACATTGTTGAACAATGATGGTTTTCTTATAAATACATATATTTGTGCGTAGGTAGTTTTTCCTAAAGATTGCAATAATCGGTGATCATCTTGGCAGTAAGCTCATCATCATAATTCTTACCACACAATATTTGTTTCATGCATAATAAATTTTTATTGTTTGAAGAAAAAACAAGAAACCGGATACACGTTTCCGTTAAAATGGTGTATTCCTTAGAATCCTTGTGTATATAATATCCTAAAAAAGGTTCGCCGCTAACAATCATATTCCATGTCGTTGTGCTCTTGGTCTGCCTGATATCTTGTAGTATTTAAGTTCACAAGAAACTGTATGACTTCAACTGCTTTTATTATGAAAACTACATCGTTACACGGAGGCTTTTTTATCCCTTAAAAAGTATCCAGCAGCTCGACCTGCCACTAATATTTATGATATGTGAAGACATTTATACATTTGTAGTATATAAAATAGATGGACAATTGAAGAGCAACAACGTGTCTACTTTTACGAGGTTCATGATGGGTGTCTTCTGTCAGTCAGTCGGGCCTGACCATGTCATTAAAATGGTAGAAAACTGTGTGTTCATAAGATCTTTCGAATATATGCAGACACAGAAAATCCAAAATGTTGCTTCTCTTGGACTTTTTTTTTGTTTTAACATGTCAGCTCATCGAATCCAACAGCTGAATGATACCTGTTTTTCCTTGTTGGTCGCTCACTGAATGTGTGTAACTTTTTGTGCAACTCTGTGAAAAAACTAACTTTCCTGGTACCTCCACCACTCACCACCTATCTGCCTTATGTGCCTATTGTGGAGATAAAGTAAACATGAGTTGTGCGATGGATATTATGGTAATTAAATGAATCTGAATTATTATATTATACGTCTTTACATTTAATTTTGCCGTTCTAGCTCCAATTTATTAGTTGTTTTTTTATACGAATGCAACTTTGCAGTTTGCAGATGTGCCTGACGCTAACTCCTCGAGTACAATTCGTTTTTGCTAAAATATAATATTCTTTTTTCCTGGGATTGATCAATGCAGAAAAGTGCTCTACAACAATATGTTATTCCTTTAGTGCAGTGCCTACTCCCTCACTCAATGCAAATACGTATATGTTTTTGAAATTGAAAGGTGCTATTTTAATTCCAAGCAAATTCTTTAATAATTCCCCCCGCTAAACCTCCGTTAGATTCGCGTGATCTTGGATCGGCTATCAAGAAAATCTTTGTTGACGACGTCTCCTTTCCTTAAAGTGCAAAATGTAATTCGACTTGATTTTTCTATATGAATTCAGAAGTTTAACGTTTCACTTGGAATGCGTGGAATGCGTGGAGGGTCACCTGGGAGCAAGTAACAAGCGTGGTATTATAATGTTCACAATGTAAAATACAGTGTAGAACATAACAGATTAAACTTGATTCGATGTTACACAATATGACCAGGTAAAAAGAGATATTCCAAGCGCAATCCATTATTTGCCAGGTGGACATCCATAAATTGAGACGTTAACCACTAAATCTTGATAACAATCTTGAGAGCTGTTGACAGATTTGTACTTTGCCTTCTGACTCTACCCCTTCGTTTTTTTTTTCTTCTTCTTCTTTCCAACCTGAGACATTCCTTTCCAATTCAAGTGAATTATCATACGAAACAAAAAATGTATAATTGGGTTGGATCATATCAGCTCTCCTTGAACTTGAAAGCGATACGTGGTGTACCTACTTTTTAATATCTACACGGAATACACGCAATATCTTACTATCTTGAATAGGATTTTCAGATTATGTCTACATTGCATTATAAAACTTTTAACTTTTAATGATGCTGTAAAAACACTTCTCAAGCCTTCACGACCAATTGTTATTACTTCTACGGCTTTGTCGCTTCTACTTTTATTATAGGGAAGAGATACGCGCTTTATACCTCTTTACCTATTTATTTCCAGTTAGAAGTAAAACACTTGTCTGATTTATTAGCATCTGATGATCATTACAAAGTAGAAGAGATTGCTATCTAAGTTAACTAACTTTTTTTTACTGAACAACCATTGTGCCATGAAATCAGACGGCAATTTATAATCATTCAAAGTGGAAGAGGGTGCGTTCGAGTGACTAATCTTTGAAATGGACAAATCGTTCAGGTCGTTGACTATCCGTCATTGTATATAAGTAAGTGTTAGCGTTATGCTTTCTGGATTTCTTTACTTTTTTGAGGTAAAATCTGATGTTCCTTGAACGGTTTAACCTATACCTGTACACAGCATGCCGGAGTAAATGGCATAATGTCAGCACGATGCATGTTGTTTGTCATTTTGACAAATTACCATTTCCGACGGTACAATAGTAACCCGTGATAGGAATCATTTAAAATAACTTGAGAGACTCTGTAAAAATCAAACATAATATTAGTAACAATATCATTTTACTTTACCTCGCTCGGATCTACTACTACTGGGCCGCGTTCGTCGGTGGGCTACTTACTAAAACAGTACAAAAGATCAAAGACGAATGTTTCAAGCAGAAACAAGTGTATTTGATAAAAATCTGAAAACTTGTTGACAGATCTTCATTACAGCCTACTTGTAGAAAAGGGGACATACGTTTAACATAAATGCATAACATAATAGTTATGCTGAGAAAAGAAAAACAATGACATTGTTTACCGCCCAACCGAGTTGGATTTTTTTTATTATAATTTTGTTTTAAGTTACAGGATAAGCAGATAAGTAATAAACAGATTTTCATAAGTGCTACGCTATCGAAAAGTTATTATTCCGCTTCGTCTCTTCCCCTCATTTGAGCGTGCATAAATGATCGACCCATATTTTGTGATTGTGGGTCCTTGTTCTTGTCAATCTCCACCGAAATATCTTCTTCAGAAGCTGATTTAAGTCCTTCTAATGGGTTACCCGGAACACAATCTTGAGCTGTGTGGTCATAAACCTTCCCTTCAGGACATGTCTCCAGCTCAGCACTCAAACGACGACATGTTAGGTATCGCTCTTTGGAGTATGGGTCTGGAAACTTATCTCCAACTTGTTTGCACATCGATTCTGAAACCATGTATGACTCTATTTAATTCGAGTAACAGCGTTTTCGTGGACTAGTGAAGGGGAGAGGTGCTTACCCTTGCATTGATCAATTGACATCTTGAGACATCTTCGCTTTCGGTGATGAAAAAGCTTATTTTTTGGGCAGTACCCATAACTTGCTTTTGCGCCAACTCTATATGCCAATTTACAAATGGAAGTAAAATTCTCCACTTTTTACATGCAAGCCAGCAATCGATTTCATCATCTTACCTGAGACATATAAAGAATCTGGCACACTCGAACGCAACACCAAATTGGCCTTGATAGGTACATACTATTGGATCTCCAGAAACTTTGGGAGGCTTGCCAGCTTTCCTGCTTCCTATATGATGACCAACGTCATCACCTTCGCCAATTGCATCTAAGAATTCTTGCTCTTGAGGTGATGTTATAGTGGAAATCACGAATGCAATGTTTGCAAAAACTATGAAATATAGCGCGGTTCGGGTTAACCACTTAATTTGCAATGATGCGGCAGACATAGCTTCTATCTAAAAATCTTAATTTTATAGGTAATACACTTTCAAAGTAAGTTTATAAACTGGAATAACGAAATGTAAAATATCGAGACTAATATGCTAAGCAGCTATGATATAATGTACAAATACTTTCGCAACCAAAGTTCTGCAAACACATAAAAGGCGAAAGTTTCTGGGTTGTTTCATTTTCCTTGAAATCATAAAACAATGAAATCCATTGTTCGTCCATAGCAAATATGTAGATAATGTTACTTTATGAAAAGAACTTTTTGGAAATGGTAGTGTTTATTGGACCGGGTTAGGAACTGGGCTCCGCTTTAAAAGATGAACACTTGACTTTTTCATTGTTATTTGTATTGAAGTCCCAGTGCAAATTAACGCATAGGAAGTTCAGTATATAGTTGAAACTTATCCAGACACCAGTGTTTCACAGATATCTCACATATATAGCCGCAGAAAGATGTATCTATCCTATTCGTATCCCAACATCCTACTTATCTTACTTCTGATTTCTTCGGATTCTGATTGATCGTGAGTGAGTCTGTCAAAACTCAGGCATATTTGGGTAGAATCGTTTTAAATTAATTTTCGTATTCCTGAATATCTCCCACGGGACTTTTCTCAGCGGCTAGCGTACAAAAGCTGAAGGAACCTCACTACCACTTTATCGTTTCCGGAGTATGCATAACGGCGTTGCAACAAATAGACTTACTGAAATCAGTTTGACAGATTGGAAAACATTCGTAGACGGAGTCGGTCGGTGTGTCATCCTGATGTGTGGACAAATTCGAAACGCCATAATAATGTAGGACGCTATCAATTTACTTACGTAAAATGTGGGTTCAGCGTAAAATGGTAACGCTCAAGTCTATATTGCAGTTAACAATGGTGGTGGATGGTGATCAATGTTGCACGAAGTTAGCCAAATTACAAATAACATTTCACTGTAGCCTTAGCATGCGTGTAACTGGTTACGAGTAAAACTAGAGCTACTACCTATATCCTTTCGGGTCTGATGCGATCAGCTATGTATACGAGTCCTATAAGTCAACTTACACTTTTACCATACCAGAAAGTATATTATGTGCCATCGGTTGAGGTTGCATTGATTTGATTAGAGATAGCATCTTCCTTGATCTCCAGTCGTGTATATTTATAAGCTGCTTTAGAGATTCTAATCATATCGCTTTTCAAAATACTCGTGATTCTATTTTCATCTTTTAACAAATCATCAGTGATCGCAAAAGGAAGCATATCTCACGCACTATCATTCTTCATGTCTTCATGAAGCATGTGCACACCGCTTCGTTGAGACATTGAAGAGAAACAATCATAAAAACTTGTGCATCATGCAATAATGTTCGGCTGTTCGGTGACTTGCAACAATGTCAAACGGCTTTTGTTAAGTATGTTTCTCTTTCTCATCGCATCACGCTGTTAGCACCACGACAATTCCGAAGCGCGTCTTGCATTTCAGACGGATCTCTCATTGACCTGACATGACACGACAAATGATTGTATGAACCCCCACGACCTTTTTATTCGAAGCGTCGTTACCGGCCTTTGACAATCCACCTGTTCTCTGGTGTCATGTCAAGGAAAAGACTCTATTATCATACTTTCGTAACGCCAATTTTCGATTATGTCCCCTTTCATCTGTTTCATAAGCATGAGAACGTGCTGCGCATGATGACGATAGAATAAGATTAGTAATGTCATCAGAATATAAGCAGTTTAATAATCACGATGATGCCTTCTAGAGTTCACCAAGAAGGTTGTAACAAAAAAATGTATACCTGTTGATACTTTTTTTTACTCTTCCCTAAAATTGTAATCCATGAAATTCAAACCTTTCGACTGTTAGCTGGAACAAAGTTACAAAGTAGCCGAAAAATGTGAGTAGGTATATTGATTCATGCGTATTCAAAATATTCGTATTAAACTGTAGGTCATGATAGCGAGACTTCACTTTACTCCATTCCCTGGGCACTTTGTGGCATAGTTGCTTGATGACGACCATGACGTTAACCATATAGGTAGCACCTCATCGGACCATATTCCACACAGCAGGATGTGTTCTACGGAAAGCATACAGTCAGTCAAACACTCTGCATACCAGACTTTTAAATCCAATGCTGGGGTTCAGTCAGTATAAATGTTGATATCGCCATCACGTCCGTCAGTCATCTGTCTTCGTTGTATTACACCTTGAGCCAACGCTGTTGACTACATTATAGGTAGCACCTCATCGGACCATATTCCACACAGCAGGATGTGTTGTACGGAAAGCATACAGTCAGTCAAACACTCTGTATACCAGACTTTTAAATCCAATGCTGGGGTTCAGTCAGTATAAATGTTGATATCGCCATCACGTCCGTCAGTCATCTGTCTTCGTTGTATTACACCTTGAGCCAACGCTGTTGACTACATTGCATTCTCATAAATGGTGACACCTTACGTGTTACATTCAAACACAAAAGAATGATAAATTTTATTGTTAAATTTTCTTCTGTGTGAAGATATTTGCTTCGAGAGACCAAGCCGAGCTCCAGTCGATATATATGTAATATGTACACATTTTTACTCAATGTACCTCTGGTACGCGCGCTACAACAGAGCTACAAATTTCATCATCGCTACTTCAGGAACCGCACATATATCAGAATCATCTTTTTAAAATCTCTGAATGGACAATTATGTAATATGTACACATTTTTACTCAATGTACCTCTAAAATCCTGGTACGCGCGCTACAACAGAGCTACAAATTTCATCATCGCTACTTCAGGAACCGCACATATATCAGAATCATCTTTTTAAAATCTCTGAATGGACAACCCGCAGGAATCCCCTCACTGTATAATATACTTGATTCCCATAAAACCTGAGAAAAGTGTACACAGTCACACCTCTCTCCGCTCTTTGTAAGAATAAGCGTACCAACACATCATTTCACATATATAATATCTCTTCCCACTCGCCTGCTTGTCTACCCACTCCACGGGCCACTGAGAAGACAAAGGGCACTAAAAGGTTGGGAAAGGAATGGACACTCAGGAAAAGCTTATCTGGTTCCAAAATCAAGATTTGAGCTTATGTGATGGAAAAGATTCTTTCTCGTGGTGGAGGTAGAATACCAACAGTCATCCCACCTTGTCAATTCATTATCATTATTATCATCACAATATTCCCCTTGCTTTCCCGTTTCACTCTCGAGCGTCTATCTAGGCTACTTTCTTACTACACATCGGAGCTTTTCGTTATTGAGCTTGCTGTAAATCTGCCGTGAGCTGAAGCATTTCATAAAGCGTTTATTGCCTTTATTTTCAACTAGGTCATGTGCATTACACATTTTAAGTGAGTTAGAGAGGGTTGGACGGGGGAGGTATGTGTATACGTGACAGAATTTGGGGTTGATGCCAGTTAATACAAAGATTAAGAGTTTGAGAGAGAGAGAGAGAGAGAGAATGAGATGATGAAAATAAATCCATTAGGTTTGGCATCCCAAAATTGCCATCAAAATAGAAACGAAAAATATATCTGATTCTACGCACTTGAAACCCATTTTTATACACATTGGCCTTCTTAGCTAACTACAAAAGTTTTTTTTAAACAATTACCTACGCGGATGGTGGTGGCTTGTTTGGTCTTCTGGACGGCAATATAGCCATTTAGTTTTTGCTTTAAAGGATGAAACACGAAGGGATGGTTAAAATTACTTAATCATACAATAGGATCGCACAACCGTATGGGTTAAGTGAGTTGTCAGTGTAGTCGGAGCGTATTTGTAAAAGCGGATGTGAAATGTGAATTAAAAGTTTGACAACCGCTCTTCGGCTCGGTGGATGCTTGTGACTGTAGCTTCTGTTCTTGTATCGGATGCCTTATATCTTACCTTACTTAGTAATATGATGAAGTAATGTGCGTAGGGTTATACAGATTGGTAGACTCTTATTGTGCAATGCTATATACCAAATGTGGAGGATATATTTTTACCGAGGGAAGGAAGCATAAGATGAGTGGCCACAATGACTGACACGGTATTTTGTGATGTGTGACCCTATCATCAAATACATCAACGAATATTTCCAGTAGTAGGCAAAAGGTAAGGCTTAAAATGAATAAGGTAGTGCATCTGACTGAACATGAAGTGAAGACTCAACAGATAATGTAGATACATTGAAAGGATTTTTTATAACTCTTACTACACACAAGTCTAGGACCACCATCGTTGCACATGGAAGTGGAAAGGGACATCTGCTGCTTGCTGATTGCTGATATTAACCGCACTTACTTACCTTATCTGTCCGATTTACAGCAAAAGGGTGTACATGAGTTTCGTTCTCTATATTTGAGTATCACAAATTTGGATATATGAAAAAATCGCTTGTAAGGTTTTGCTCATATAATTACCACAAGTCTAAAAGAGTATATTTATTTACCCATGTGATTTCTCTTGCATATATTTATTGATAGCTCATGCTTCATTTTTTGTTTGTGATCTTCGCTTGTCTGAGCATCTCATTGTCATTTCTCGTGAAGTAGAATATCAATCCGAATGATGGATTGTACCCTATTCTTAATATTTTCACAGTTAGCATGTCCCCCATGATTGAACGGGAATTTCTACGGAGAACACTTCTTGCTATTTTTTTGAAACATGTAGAGATAAATGCAAACATGTTTTATCCGTATGAATAATGACTCCAAAGATGTGAATGTAACACTAGCACAAGCAAAATGGTTTTAGTTGAGGACAGGAGAAAGAAACGATCATGGGTCACATTATTTTTTTTCTCTCCCGCGTTCTGATGATCTGATATAATGGATTGAAAAGCTGTGATATACAGGTCTTGTAGGATACGGTATCATCATATCTCAAAATTCTATCAAAGTAGCCTACTCCAGCCTCTTGTACAGATCAGACAATTTTATTATTGATCACATAGCTAACAGCGGGTTGGACATGTGTTACAAGACAAGTCTTAATTCACTACATACTCTTACTGCTACACGCTGCTGCTGCTGCTGTACACGTACACATAACACAACAAACCACTTGTCTCGGTGATCACACGCATGCAATCCTCCTTAGCCATGCGATACCACTTGATGTGATTAGTATTGCTGGGAGAAGTAAAGCCAGGAGCACACCATCTGAATCCAAAATTGATATCTGAGGCAGGTATTACAAACGCACCATTGCCCATGTAGAAAGTGCACAGGGACGCAGGAGAGATGCCAAAGTCAATAAGGAGAACATGACAGAGGAATTCGTTTCGAAGGAGTCACGTGAAATGCCACTGCTTTGAATGGTATGCATGCACTCATGCAGTCCCCTCTTTCATTTTCAAATACACATCTCTCCGTGCTTCTTTGGCAGTTTATTTCAATGTTATAGTGTGTAATGTGCAATGTTGTGTCTTTTCAAATCAGAAAATTATTACTCTTTATCGGGTCCATGTTTTACTGGAATGTGGGGTGAACAAGACAAGTCTACCACAACAACAACATTGCAGTGTGGATCCCGTCGGGATCAATATTTACAAATCCGTGGGTGATCATATCCTACCCGTGCCCGTCATTGTCAATTCCTAACATTGCATGCCAAAGATCATTCCATCAGCATATTATTGGCTCCTAGGTTAAACTTGGCATGTGGTCCACCTAAACAAGTCTGCTGAATGTTTGTATGTGACTAACTGAAAATTTGCTTCACGTGTCGTTCCCTAAATGATTGCGATACTGATTTGCTACCAGAAGAAGAACGCAGTATTGTACGAAAATGGGATGTGGATGGGTCCATCATAAAAGTGATGTATTATCGTAATTAGGTTTGAATTTGGCTTGACTTTTCCAGCAATTCACATAAAATGTTTCAGTCAATTAAGAAGGAGGTAATCATGTCGATCATATATCAGGCGAAAATTGTGAGTTTGATTTTTTTATTTTAAAACTAAATGTGACCAATGTGTTGTCGAGCACGAAAATTATGTGATAATGAACAATGGATTTTCTTATATGTTTAATGGGTTAAGTTAATAGGTACTCAATGAACCTAAACCAGACTTGAAAATTGAGCTTGGACTACTTGTCCATGTCCAGAATAAACTTGTGAACTGATCCTACATCGTTTAGAAGTATGGTATATGTGTAAGTATACGTGATGTGATTTCAATCTTGAAACCTGTCATGCAGGTCAAACTGTCTAGGTGTCTGCCAGACTACTTGTCTCCCTTAATTTTATAAAGGCGGCTTCATAGTTTTTTTTCGTGATAACCCAGCATGCTCGTACAGTTGTACTTACGATTAATGTAGTGTTCCTTTGGTTCACATAAAAGATGCATTACGTACATCTTTGGCAACAACCCTTTATTGGCTTTCAAGGGATGCTTTTGCAGGCTATCTTGCAGCAATTATTTTTATACATGGGGTGGAAGCGGAATAAGAAAATTTATTTTCGTTAATCATTCCGTAATATACATGGATAATTGTGACAGAAAGAAATCCCATTTGTGTCAACTTTAAAATTTTATTTCTCCACTTACCAGTTTAAAATAAAAACCTTCGAATATTTTTGAACTAATATATCCCTTGAGATGCATGGTAGGAGATATATGTACATAACTCAATTCGCAACGCCTGTTCTCTTGTTCCCTGTTAACCCTTAACATCCAATTTGCTAAGGTTTAAAAAATGTCAAATAAACTGATGGATCCACTGATGGGGAATAAGTACTCCCAATGGGAAGGGGGCATCCTAACTTGCCATGAAAACATTGACGGGTCCCGGTCGTGAGTTTTATGCGTTATATACAAAATACAAGCTCGCGTTACGTTGCAATGCTATTGTTATCGGATAGGGGCAAAGTAAGAAAATAGCTTTCTTCCTCTTCCTGCTACTTATTAGCCATATTGCAAATTGCAAATTACCATGTAATTATTACTTTCGGAACGGAATGTATATAACGGAATGCGTTAAGCAGTTAGTGGTACAGATATAGGGTTCAATTTGAATGTGAGAAAAAAATATCTACCTTGTAAATTACCATGTAATTATTACTTTCGGAACGGAATGTATATAACGGAATGCGTTAAGCAGTTAGTGGTACAGATATAGGGTTCAATTTGAATGTGAGAAAAAAATATCTACCTGAATAACTTGTGAACACATGGTGAACGTCGGTGTGAAACTTGTTTTCATGAAATTATATAACAGTCACGCATATAATGAAAGCTAGCGTACAGTTGATCTACTCGCATAAGGAACATTAATGGTTCTCGACTTTCACGTGATGTTTAATCTAATTTGTGACTCGCGCTATTCAGTAATTAAGAACGGATCATTGCTCAAATGGATTAGAAGGTAACGACTTGGAACTTGATATCGGAACGTTATAAGTTCTGTTTCTTGGAGAATCTTCCTTCCCTTTCTAGGTGAAAAATGAGGAAGGATTGATTCGTGTGAAAAGAATCCTAATTTACCAGTGTCATTATCATCCTGCCGATTCTACCCGTTTTGTTTAACGACACTTTCCTGTAGTATTAGTCCTCGCTGTCTTCAATTCATAGAAAGGATAGGGTGGAATGGATATACGTAAAAAAGAGTTACCTTGAACTTAGTTGGAAATGTAAATGTGTCGATTTATTTCTAGTGTTTGGTTCATGAGTCAGTGTCAAGCCGTGTGTCCTCCCTACTTGAATGAGATGCGTAGTCAACGATTTGCATAAGTATATACAGTATCTAACAAAAATATAGCTGCGCGCATTTCCCCATGCCATACATATACCGTTGAAAGGATTACATATATAAAGTAAAAAACGAAAGTTAATTGGCTTTCGTGAAGCGTATGCAACTTCTTTTACACTAGGCGTACATATTATCACACAACCCTTTCTCTTTCCTCAGCTTCCAACCCGTGACAAACTTTAGCTAGCGAGAAAAGTCGACGTCGTCGTGATGAACTCCACAGAGACCCATTCTGGGCAAATGAGGGGGCGACCTAAAATGGATGATTAAGAATACAAAAAGAATAATGAAGTGAGCAAGATCCCGTCAGCCGTTTGCCTATTTCCTGGTTAGGAAAAAGTTATACGAAGAGCATACTCCCTCCCGCTTGCAATGGCGATTGCTGTTGTGTAACTTACCCTTCTTCCATTTGCCAATTTGTCACACTGACAGAATCCCAGATTTATTTATTCCGCTAATTCCATTTATACATCACTGAGACTGATCGCAGTATTATTGTTACTCCATGCCGATAACGCACCACGACTTGACAGATTTGGTGTTCTGTCCCCAGATCAGTTACAATTATCCAAACTGAAATGACATAATAATAATAATAATCCCATCCCGCACGCACTTTTTCCAGTCGTTGCGCAATTTTTACTTGGGTCTTTTGCTGTGCTGTGTCTTTTACAGCCTGCCTTGAATTCAAGTTATTTATGGGAATATACTTTCCAGAAATGTGGAAATTTCCGAGAAACAATCACTACAAAAGTGTGCCGTTTTCCCCATCGCTGCACAGGTTGATGAGTATTTCGTCGGTCGATTTCTCATATAATTTATACACATAGTGCTCGTACACTAGTTCATTCGACTTGTTAGCTCAAATGTCCAATTTTCGAAACATCTCCGTTTTTGTGCTATTGCACTGATGACAATATTTATTGATGTGCATGACATTACAGCATTTTGTATTTTATACAACTAAGCAAAAATAGGAGTTTTTCACAATTTGAAAAAAAAAATTATATCGGATCAGTTCTCAACTCGATATGTAATGTTTTCAAAATAGCAAAAAGTTAGTCCGGCAGCAAAAAATATTTAAAAAACAGGCAATAAGCCAAGAATACAAAGTTGGACGAAATGACTCTTCTCTCCCAACTTAAACTCGATTCCACACAAGATGACAATAATAATAATTCATAGAGAAAGCAATAAACACACCAATGAGAAGGTTCGGTTGTTGACTGCAAGTAGTATCATCTCATCGCGTTTTTCTCTTTTCAACATTGTAGATTGCTTTCATAATAATGAGAATGAATATTTTATGTGAAGTAAAAAAAGACTTGCTGAGAATAGCCTAAACCTAAGACGACTGTAAGCATGGGGAGGCATGCATGTGGGAAGCTAATGTCGTCACTTGTCTCCTTTTGGTCATCAAAATTTACGAGTCACCCTGTGGTGTCGAGGATGATACTGCTTCTGCTTCTTTTAGTAGACCCTGTTGTCGACCATACAACAATAAATAAAAAGTGTTCACATATTATGAGCTGGCCAAATTTGTGCCGGTTTTTTGGTTACAGAATATTATGAAAGGATTTCTTTTCAAAACATACTGCCCGTGAGTTTTCTCTATCTGGAAAATCTTTTTATGTAGAAAACCACACGTTCTGTACTGCTCATCACTTGATTCTCTTGAAGCGAAAGGATAGACACTTGGACTGCCTGGTCTTGCACGGATGAATATGAAAAAGGTACATTTTCTCGCTGTCCTTGCCCTTTAACTTTGATGCCAAGATCTTTCATCAGAAAGAGCATCTGCTGCTGCTGTGCCCCTACTACACAGTAGTTTACATGAGGAACATGACTCTCCTCTTATTCTCCAACAAAATTAACAACTTTGAATACGAAAATCATTGTCATTTCGTTTTCCACAGAGACATAAAACGTGCCTTTCCTGTCGTAAATGATATTTTTTTAGCGGAGGGATTCATCAGCTGGATTTTTATCACAATTGGCACAGTCAGCAGCTCAGCACACACCTTGGCAATTACGATTTTGAGCTTTCCACGTCCACTGGATTCCTAAAATTTTATTTTCCGTCAAAATCTGCAGTAGGAGCAGCAGAAGCAACGAATATTACATTTGTAATGATAGCAGCGTCACTATCATAGCGCCATATTCTTGTATTGTTATCCCCTCAAAAAATTCTGCTGACATTCTTCACAACCAGCAAAACTGGTTAACCAGAGGAGTGCTCCTTCTACAACAACTGCTTTTCTGGGAAGAAAGGGGTTCTTCAACAAAGGAGGTATGACACAATGACATATGAATATGATTATTTTCTCATTCTCGGATATGTGTTTCTAGCTAAAAAAAAAAGAAGTATAATTTCAAATGTGCAGCCAAAAGAACATCAGAAAGGCCTAGACATATCAGTCTGTTTTAATGTAAATGTAATGTGTTGATGAGTAGAATAAACTCAAGACATCAAAAATTATATGGAGGTGACAGCACTTGTAAGGAGCGTGATTTTTTTATGGTGAAATGAAACTTTGCAGACCACAAATTATCCACCTACGTTTTATTTACCTATCTGGGCTAACAGTTCAATGCGGAATCCCTTGATTGGTGAGTGGCGTGAGTGCTAATAAGAGATGTGTGAAAAGTTGATGCCGTATAGGCATGGCTGGCATGGGTCATTCATCCTGTACAAGGATTGGTAATTGGTAAACCGCAAAAATATTGCTTCGGCTATTCGTCTTTTTCAATTTGTTTAGTAACTACCTACACCTCTCTTGTTTGTTACCCCTCATGTGTTGTCATTTTCATTTCATTGCTATTTTAGAAATTCACCTAATGATCAATGTAGGTATTTAACCTGCTTGCGCTCATGTTAGCGCTACTGAAATGAAATTACTGGCTTGCGCTATAGTTTCACAAATCTGTCAAGAGAGCATGCGCATAAGGTGACAAAGAACAAACAGCTCGAACACGACTTTCTGACAGACAGGACAAGCGCATTTGTGACATTTCCCCCAGTCCCATCCCTGTTCATCCTTTATCTTTTCCCTTTGAGCTGGCGTTGTGCTCACATATTATTATTCTTGTATCCACATATGTCCACCCGTCAGCCAAGCCAGTTTCAGTTGGTATTGGACCGTGTGGTGTATCCTGAGACTCTGCTACCTCCGTCCTGCCTGTTTGTGGTGACTGTGGGCTGAAGAGATCAGTGTCCCAACGAAATGTAATACCAAAGGTACTTTCTTCCTCAACACGACGGTCAACACTGAATGAGTGGCAACAATAACAAGCTTCCAACCCATATCACCTACAGTACACTCGGCATGTATACGGTTGATGGCACCCAAAAACCACGACCACCGAATTGTACTTTTGAACAAAGTTCGTGCCTACCACCCAAGAGACCTTTGGTGCTCTCTTCAATTACATATTTTGATACATACTTGCTTTGTCAGCGTACCGAACCAGGACCATGCCTTTTTGCTGCTATAAATGAATACTGCATGCATACTACCTTTATAATCTTTCAATCCCCAAAAAAATACTAACCAGCTCATGTGGAATAAGAATGTTGTTGGATCCCGCAAATCTACGGATTTTACGGCTAATACCAAAATTCCACCTCCTCAAAAGTCGGAAAATATATGAGCTCTACATAAGTAATACCTTTAATTCTTTCACGCTCACCGTCGGCCTTTGTAAAGTATATATTGTACAATGTTTAAGGAGGAAATCCTGAAACTTCTTTTGATGGAGTGTTGTCAAGTGTGAAAACCCGTCAAAAATGAGTCGCTCGCTTGTTTCCTTTTTCCAAATCAAAAAGTCAACTGTGCGAAGCAGTTGATTATTCTGCTTTTCTGTACAACCATGAGCTGTCATCGTTCCCTTTCAAGTAGGCGGATTATTGACAATGTAGACTGGTTGTAAATTTTGGAAATGCTAATTATTGAATGGGCTTCGATTGACTCGGTTCAATGCACAACGAAGCTGTGGACTTTTTGAATATTTTCAGTTTTTCACCAGAATACAAAATTTGCCTGTGCATACAGAGAGAAATACCAGTATTTACCTATACTGACGAATCCTTCTTTTTTCGTTATCTCAGTTAGTTAGTTATGACCCTTTTCGGAGATTGCGTAAAAAAGAATAATACTAATTCCTACATATAAACTTCCAGTGCTTGTGTCAGCATTATTCAATGTATTTTCATAATGAATGCGGTAAAATAGGGAACGCACTCCATCACGAAACACACTACCTCAGGGGGTCAATTCCAAGTACTTTTTCAACCAAGTTAGAAATGGATGACGATGACACGGGTTGAATAATAGTTAACAACGTGAAAAATGGATAGTTGTACAACAACAAGTGAGAGAATTATCAAGCTACCTGGGAAATGGATCATCTCGTTAATATTCAAATCATCGACAAGAAACCCTACTTTCGGGACTATTCTCTCACATTGAGGATAAAATATAGCATAAAACATTCTCTTGACTGGGAAGGCAAGAGGTTAAACTGCAACTGCCACTCACAATAAATAAACATTTGTGTGTGAAGATGAATATTCTCCCAGTAGTTTTACGTGCTTCTCCAAAAAAGCTCAACGTTTATTCAAATTTTGAATGGAAGACGGGGATCAACAATAAAATTCAAAGTTTCAACATTTGAGCAAGCCAGGAATTGTTAAATTCCAACACTTTTGACAATGATGGAGTTGTTGCTCTCCATTCAGGTATTTTTTCTGTTGAAATCTGTCAAGTTACCTTGTCTGTCATATTTCCAGTCAGTTTCTAAAAACTTATTGGAAACATGGTGTGGATGGTTCACAAAACAAAATTTAATTCTGTTCATTTCAACATCACACAGACATCCAAGTCTCTCTCTCTCTCTCTTGTAAACTTTTCATGATGTAAACCGATACTTTTTTCTGAAAATACATAGGCATAGTGGTAATTCAATTGGGTTGAGTAACTGATTCCAGTTTTATGCACATGTTAAACAAGTACGCATACAAATTGCAAAAGTGTGTAACATGGTATTTTAAGGGCATAAAAGGATTGCTGGAATAACGCTTGACTTTTGTAACTCTAGACTTGTGGCTTCTGTAACTGTGCAATCAGATATTGCCAATAGAAAGTCAACCTTTTTTTCAGTTCTGCTCATGCAACGTTTCATTTCACATATCACGCAAACAAGCCTCCTCCTAATGACGCACAATTGTTCCTCTACCATTCTCCGGCAAATGAAGTGTTTGGCACAACGAGCACTTCACAGTGCTCTTATGCCACAAACACAATATCCATGCACCAACATTGACTAACTGACCCTTTCATGAGGACTCACCGAATCACAACCAAAACAGATTTTTTTTTCCTCCTATGATTGTTCTGATTGTTGTAAGCATTTTGTAATTGTGAAGGCGTCCCCAGTTTCCATCACCCCATTGTACACTTTTTTCTCTCTCTCCATTCAATAAATCGTGGTGGCAGTTGGTCGTGTAAGCGTCATCATTTATCCAGGTTGTTAAGTGAATAGGAGTAAATGTGAAAAGTATGGAGCTCTTCAATATTCATGTGCAGTAGGACCCATTCCGAATTTGTAAGTTTGTATTCCGCCATATGAATAAATTTAGCGTGACTTATTTCCACAAACCCAACTTTCAAGTCAAGCCTATCCAGCTAGCTTCTTTGTTGGGAGTTGATTCGTGTTCGGTAGTTGGGAACCTTCAAAAAAAGTTTTTATGTTATGGGAGTGCTCACACACTCCTCGAAATATTTCATATCGTTCATTTACATTAATGCTTGCCACATACTAACTCCACTCCACAGTGCACAAAGAGCTTTTTTTACAGTATTATACTCTTGCCTTTTTGGTGCTTGGTGCAGGTGCTGAGAGCATGTTGAGAGGTGGCTCGTTGTTAGCCATTGTCACCAGATGACCATGATTTCTGATGCGATGCAAAAGGTTGATGATAGCATGGCCAAAACCCAACGATGACAACGACGACAGTTCATTATTTCACTGGCAACAAATCATTCCCCGGTAGTTAATGTAATGGAGGAGATGGAAAAAAACGCTTTCACAGTGAGGGAGCAGGAGCGACAAGCTAGTACAAAATATGTCCTGTGATCTATTACTGCATCATAATACACATGCTTAGCACAAGCAGCACGTTTTATTATTATGGTATTGTACAACATCAACAGAACTTTCCTTGTTGTTTTGTCCACCTTCCCCAGAAGACAATGACAAAGGGCACGGTCGTAAAATGGGCTGTGTGGATGTACAGTTTGTACTACATAAGTAATACATATATATAAAAACTTTTGCTACAATCATATCACAGCAGCATATCCGTCCGTATCGTTGATCGTACGTGCATAACTGCTGCTCACCAGTGCTTTGCTCAGCCCGAGTACCCGAGAGAGGAAAATGCCAACTAATAAAGTAGCAAAATAGCAAACTGCACAATATTATGGACAACATATAACACTGTTCATACACCATCACACATCCTTTGGCGTTTACTACACATCTCATCAACGTAACTACCACCATCATTGTGAACGAGTAACGAAATGGAAATCAGTTCGTTTGTTCCGTATCAGCAACTACTTGAAGCTTACTCGCCTACTTTTATTATGTTGCTTGAATGGTGTAATGAAAAAATGACATATTTTCCAAGTGAACGAACGAGCCATATCGACCAGGATGATCGTTAAGAAGGTATCCCCCGTATTTTATTAGTAGTGTTGTGAGTGAGACTATATGGCTGTTTTGTTGCTGGCATCATCATTATAATCATGATATATAAGACATCGTCAGGTGACTTTAACTAACCGAGCACTTTTGCAGGTTGTAATTCTTCCAGTCCTGTCAGCCTCACCTTTTATTACAAATGAGTAATAATGCTAATAGCAATAATAATACAAAAAAGCTTATAAATACTTGATGATGATAAGTATTATGGATATATACGAAAAAGTGAGAAGCTTGCTTCGTCGAGCAGGAACGAGATAACTCACCTAATTTTATTTCGTGCTCCGTCTGCTCGTGATAAACTCGTGTTCAACATTCCCTTTGAGGAAGACTCATATAATGGGTACCTATATACCTTGCCCAGCTCACCAGACTTTTACTAACGAGTCAGCCTGTAAAGATCACAAAAGCTGGCTAATAATACTTTACTATGACATGATGACGACATGATAAAGATGATTGCCTGTTTACACTTAAACAGCTTATACATCTGCTCCATCCATCCCTGGGACTTGTAAAACGGATTTTTGGGGTTTCAAGAGATGCATACGCACATTTCTCAAGTGAGTTTCCAAAAGGAACCATATTCATTCAAAACATTGTACTTTATTGCTGTAATATATTTACAACTACCACAAATCATCGTTTCTCCTTTTCGCTGGAATAATAATAATAAGTTTCATCAGGTATGGTTGCAGCAGGGATATTCTCTCCCAGATTTGTTGCATTTGTCATACGATTAAAAATAGAAAAGTTTATCCGGATTTGACCCCACTTTAAATTGACTATATATATCACCACCACCACCACCACCACCTCCATTGTCCCACTCATTACTAACGCCACACTGCTTTACATTCAAGATTTTTAAAAAAGTGAATGGAGGATGTGTTAGTGGGTGACACTATCTTCAGCTTTGATACCATAACACTTGTCATCTCATCACCAGCATGAAATTCAGCATTCTATAAATCCTCAACCCTTTTACCACCAGCACCAGCCATCCGCCGTGTACACACAGTATGAACTTGGTGATGTTTCAGCTTTGATACCATAACACTTGTCATCTCATCACCAGCATGAAATTCAGCATTCTATAAATCCTCAACCCTTTTACCACCAGCACCAGCCATCCGCCGTGTACACTGTACACACAGTATGAACTTGGTGATGTATTGTGAAGTGCAGGTGTATGAAATAAGGTTTAACAGTACTACTGCCTTGGCTGCGCACTATGTATATATGTATGTATATTAAATTTTATGTAATAAGTTACAGAAGCGCCAGCTGAAAGGCTTGTTTATATTTTAAACGCAATCTTTCGCTCACTTCTCACTGGGAGACTTTTATTTTAATGGTTTGAGCCCAGAAGATGTACGACACTGATTCACCGTCAACTCTACAGAGCTAGAGCTAACCAAGCCCAGCGTCGCTGTAGGATTAGTATAAGATGAAAGCTGAGGAAAGTAATAGATGTGTCAGAGATTTGTCTGGTTATTAAATCTCTTTTCTTATCATAATACTTTTTTCTCTGCCTTGCCCATCATAGAAACAAGTGATTAATCACCTGCTTACTTAAAGTCATAGCCAATTCAGTCAAAAAATTATGTATACATGGACAACCTTGTGTGATGGCGAGTGTGTCTTTGAAAGCTAAGAAAGCAGTGAGAGAGAGAGAGAGAAGGTAGGTGAGTAGAGATTTTTATAACGAAATGTGTGGTGAGGTTCAGCAGGATTGGTGGTAGGGGCATAATAAGCAGGTAAATGACAAGATGCGATATTTGCCTTTGTTCTGGCAAATAGGACGGATGCTAACATTGATATGAGATATTTCATGATGCATTACCTGCGATGTGCAATGTCATGTCATAATGACGCTTTTCTGCTTGTCTTCGTTGATCGTTTCAATAGAGCTGGCGAGGAGATCGTACTAGATCTTGTGTAAATGTTGTGGAGTTGTTGCCCACTTCATGAACTACACAATATGAAACTGATGAATTGGTAATTTGCTTCTAAAGACGGATTTAAAAGTTAAAGTCAACGAAGGGAACAAGAGGTTTTCTATGTAATCGCTCTCACCACCATCATCTTTCCTCTCCATCAAATAATAGCTAAGATGATGATCATCCCTTTTCCACATGTTCTCCAAATCATCAGCATAAGCAGATAATAATACGAATGTAATCATGATGATTGGATGCTTATTTATACAACGGATATTTAAGTACGTATATTGTTGTAACAAGATGTTCTGAATATTCACCAACAGATTTCCTTTCTTCGATAAATCAGTGAAACATGTCGAATTTATGACAGTCACTTCTTAACAATAAAAATGGAAGCTTTTGTCAGATTTTATTGGTTGTGGACGATGAAATTCTTGATTTCAAATCCTTTAGTGATTCGTTTCGGATTTGTAATTGCAATTTTCCGTTGCACCTTATTTTTTTCATTCACTTTATCTCGACTCCTTGCAGCTCTGTACTCCGCTTATATTCTTTGTTTGTTTTAGTTCATCTATTAGCGAAATAGCGAGGCGTTTTCTACAAAAGATGCAAAAATGAAACTGTGTGCCATTTTGCATTGAACTTTTTGAAATCTTTAATTTTGGTACTCATTGTTAACATTATCGACGAAAAAGGGATTTATGCTTATATCAACTTGTGTCACTTGCCAGTCACCCATCTCGCTCGCATGAATGAATCCCAACTATTCCACACATTTTTTTCCATTTGAGAAAACAATAGAATTCAAAGAACAGACAAAACGACTGCTGGTATGCTGCACAGGTGGATATGTCTTCTGCGGTATGCAACGCGAGGAAAAGTGGTGTATTGAAAGGTTGTCTCACTTTCAGTAAAGAATTATAATGAAGAAAACTGTAAAGAATATGACGAACCCTTGTTCTCTCATACTACATCTTCTCACTCGCACCATTGGGTGCAACTCTTGAAAAAATCTGTGAATGAAAAGCAGGAAAGATGAGATAGACATGACGGACGAGGCATTATGTTGATGGTGATGGGATGGCATGCAGGTATGAAACTATGCCAGGTATCTCATACACGAACACTCTTGACATTCTAAAGTAGCTTTCATGATGGAATGAAGAGAGGGAGACATTTTTAGGATTCGTGGTGTATCAGCGTGGTAAAAGTTGCTGTAACATTACGCGTGTACATGGTACCCTACGTGAGCACAAAAGTTTTCTCATTCTCTTCTGCCCTTTTTCTGCTGGAGAATAGGATGGTTAATGATAATGTATCGTGAACCCTTGCCAGGGTCACTAAAAGTCCCTGTGTTGAATGCTAAAAGGGATTTTTTTACTGATTTCAATTGGATGTTGCATTCCACAGCTACCATTATTTTTACTACCTGACCGCAGCTGGATCGCAATGAAGTGTAAACTGTGAATTGTTGTTTATTCAACTTTACGCACACCCTTGCGAATTCTGTAAAGGCTATTCTATGATAAAATATATCATTATTGCAATACCGCTTTACATTACAGGCTGCTGGACTGGGGGCATTGCTCGTCTGAACCTTCCATCGCTCATGACTTTGATGAAAGCTAAGATTTTAGAATTAGAATTTTCAAGTTGACCACATTCCCCCTGACAAAATTTTCTGAGAAGCTCAGCGGAGAGCCCAAGTTAAAACTGTGTGTAAGGACAATAGGGACATTTAGGTAAGGTCATAAATAATGGGATCATCCTGTGTTGCAGGCCAACAAAACATTATCCTAAAACTTTTATAGTTTTATTAAACAAGAAAAGAAAGACATTTTCTAGTGCAAACAGTACTCTCCAGGAGCTCACGGACCACCATCATTGGCACCTTCACAGTATAAAAATATTATTTGTCCCTAAAAGTAAAATATATACGAGCTTATTCACGGAATTTTTGGTTAATACTTGTGCCTCATTCATTCACAACATTTGTGTGTGCATTGCCGAAGTTATTATCAAAAGTTAGAGTTAGCCCTATTATAATCGTATCGTGGGTATTCATGTCGACTTTTTCTCAGCGTATCGCGTCACGTACTGTAAATCAACTGTATAAAATAGGATTTATAATAACTAGCTCACAAGCTCACAGTGCATTCATTTCAATAAAATCTTTTACCTGAAAATTATCCGGAATAAATGAATCTTCAATGAAGATAATAGTTTTTGGCTACCGCTAGACCACGGAAGCATTACGTTTTACCAAGAGATTGCAGTGGTGTGATGATTTTTTTTAGTCTATTTGCATATGACATACATTTTCACATCAGTGCGGAGAACCCATGTAGTAATTTTCGTGCGTGTGGTGACAATAATCCGTGGTAAACAGAAACTGAAATACACAAACTATTTACATTTTTTATTTATTTAGTCCAAAAAAGCCCCCACAGAACACACAAACAGTAATCTTTTTTACAAAGCTAAAAGGATGTTGACTTGTGGGACCCTTGGTTTCTCCGTGCCTTCGTGCGTGCCTTGTGATCTTTCTGGTGGCTTGCGTGATCATGTCAATAAATTATTCAAAACGTTAAAAGCTGAAATGGCTTGTTTACTTTGATGCTACTACCATTTGTCGAGCAGAACACCTTTAGAGCAGGCGGATTTGCTATACCGTCACCTAAATGCAAGTAGGTAAATAGGAAAAGGATGAATGAGACATTTTTTTCCAAAATTGTATACATCTGCCATGTGTTCTATCCCAAGCGAGGTGAATCACGATGATTATCATGAAATCAGATTTTGTGTTAGCTCATTTGCCGCATTATCGGCTCATCTTATTGTTTGAAAGTAACAATGCCACAGATCAAATATATATAATCCGTATAATAATATAAACTACATCGAGTCAGATAAGTCCTAGACGAAAGTCACCGTTGAGGTAGGCTTCCCCAGATATAAATGAGGAACACGTTTGATTCACATTTTACTATATACGAAACCTTTGGAAAATGTAATGTGTACATCTAAACACGGGGGGTCGCTCAGTAAGATTTTTTCCTGAATTTTCTAAGAATGAACTGAAATTGAGACCACCGCACAACCGTACCGGTCCCTTTTCCCTAGGATCTCTGTAGGGTTATGTTTCTCTTTCAAACCACGACAAGGGGGAGCGTCAACTTTTTTCCTTTGACCTGTCACATGACTTACTAGTGACTTATTTATGTAGATATAGTGTATACGAAAAGTACAAATATTCATTCAAATTTTTTGATAAACTAGGTATCTTTCTGTGAAAGAAAAAGGCTGACTGTACAAGAAATAGTCGACCGACTGGAGTACAAACTTTTGGTGAGGATATATAAGAAAATGTGAAAAACTCGGAAAAATGTAATATATGACCTTATACCTTTTCCCTTCGTGTTAATAATAAAACTCTGCATGTTGAACTTTTTTCTCAGCAGTCAATAGGCACACAAGTCTTTCCAATGTTACTGCTGTTTCTGTAGTCATTTTAACAAGGCCTGAGATATGAATGTTTGTTTGCATGGAAGGGTCATTGTAAGTTTTGAAAAGAGCAGCAGGACATAATGCATTTATTTGATTTTCAAAAGATAACTGATGACTTTTTCTGATACATTTTCTACGCTCAATGTACCTTTTTATTAAATGGTTATGTCACCTGATTAGTTTCTGCTAAAAATTGGGGGAAAGTGATTTTTCATTAGAATCATAAGGGGCACATGCCTACCACTTATACAAATAGGTTGGGTAGGTGTGTGTATCGCATCCAGTGTCCCCTCCCAGTTATTTATTTCCAGGATACTGGATGGAAAACTTTTGTTGAAGTGAATAACATTTGTGTGCTCGCAATCGTTATAAATATGTACATCTACGTTATTACGTGTGTATACCTATATCGATCCTTTAAACTGCAATAAAGCCAACACCACAAGTTTGAAGCATTTTGGTCAAGCCAAACCTCGAAAGAAATGTAAGCAGCAGCGCAGACTGTATGACCTCCCAAACAGGAGAACCAACTGTCCGTGACATCAGCAAAGAAAATGAACTAGTTTTTCCTTTTGTTCCTCTACCAA
Organism: Dicranocentrus wangi; assembly: GCA_036850665.1. NCBI lineage: Eukaryota > Metazoa > Arthropoda > Collembola > Entomobryomorpha > Entomobryidae > Dicranocentrus > Dicranocentrus wangi. The sequence continues at coordinate 35,858 of JAANSN010000335.1, read as the reverse complement.
CTGTACACGCATTCATTCAAAGGCAACAATAAAAGGTCACAGTGAGGGATTCCGGACTCTTTCCTCCGAATAACAATTTTATTTCTCCTTTTCAGCGTATCTGGAGTGGCATAATAGAGGTAAAAAGTAGGACAAGATGTGTCATTGTATTTCATCGGCTTCTGACTCTCAAAATCTTTCAATTTGCTTTGAAAGGAAATTATTATAGCTCGTGCATCTCTGATTTTCTCCTCCTAATTCACATAATCCATAATCTCGTGCCGTTCAAGCTCAGCTCTTAATAATAGTCTTCCTAAATCTGGAATGTCGCAAAAACTTGCATTTATGTGATGAAGATACGCGACTTCGTTTACTGAGCAAACCAGACCACAGACGAGAGACCTTGTCTCTGGAAGTGTGTGGAATGTGAGGGTTTTCGTAAAAAAAAGGTGACAAAAAACTTTAAATTGTTAACACTCGCGATCAGTATACTCCACTACTAACCCGAACCCAAAAACTAAGAACGTTTTTGGATGGATAGGTGGAGTAATGCGTAATGTTATGGTAGTAAAAAACGAGGACCTCACACAGAATCTCGTCCAAAAAAGAACGTCACTTTTGTAGTTATACACCACCTCTTCTGAAGTAAAATGTGAGGGATTGTAATGCACCGCGTCAGTTTTACAAACCCACCAAGAAGCCAGAGACGACGGTAAGCAAAAAAACAAACTAAATATTGTGCACACACAGCGTCAGCACAAGTACGCGGAGAGTTTTTCGTCGTTCCCATCCACACGTTGCGTCGATGTCAGGGTTTTAGAGGGTTTGGAACATAGAAATATCAACATTGGCCGAGTGTGTGTGAGTATATTCATGCATGAAAAGTGATTACTATACAAATAATCCTTTACATATATTATATAAGGCAAAGGCACTACCACCGAGTACGCGTAATATTTTCCACCGTATATATCATATATAGTAGAGAGGAGCAGCCCATGCTGGAAAACAGGGTACGAAAGAAGGGGGAAGCGAGAAATGGTTTCACGGCTCTTAATAGGATGAAGGGAGCCCCGTCAAACAAACCATTGAGACAAGATTAATGAGTTGAAATGCATCCGAAAAGAGTGGTGTAACACCCATTAAGGCTGGTCTCTTCTCACTTTCTCTTTGTCGATGTGTATCTGCCCGTTTCCATATATTTTGTGAGAATCAGTCAGACACATTTTGTTATTTTGCCATCTCGAGAGCACACGGACGGTTTACACAAGGAGATACTGATTACTAGTCATTATCCCGATAACATGAGTCTTCCTTCCTTCCTGCTTAGTGCTTGCTTACCGGATTAGAATGTTGTCTGTTCAAAGCCACCACGGCGTCATTCTTGTGTATGGATGCAGGAGTGGCATTGTTTTGTTGCGTCTACACACACTTTTTTTTATATGAACACATTATCATTGTGGAGTGTAAAGGGAGTGGACTGTTTGCAGTTGGCGAGTTTTAAAACGGTTGCAGTTGATTAGCTGCTTACTTCCATTGTAGGGCTCCCGAAATCTGTGTGAAAGTGCTTCCAGCTTAGCAAAAGTCTTGCTTGAGATAAAACTTTTGTGCATGGCTGGGCTCTCAACACATTGAAACCTGAGTATAGAATTTTAAAATGATTTTTAGATGTATGGTACACCGTACGCACGCATAAGTTTCCAATAATCCTCGTTAGTCAGGGTATCATCAACAGACTTTTCGTTATTGAAATGCATTGAAATGTTTCAAACGAATTTGAAACGGAACTTGTAGAATGGTAGTGGAACGATTGTATATGTTGAAAGGAAAAAAATTAAAATGGGATTCCAAAGTATTTACGTGAATGAAAATCATTCGTGACCAATCTTGGCCTAATTCAATGCCTGCGTAGCGAATCCATCCCCAACTAAATTATTCTTTATGTGACTCATTTTTTTGCCAAGAAAATGGCAGTTAGTGACATTGCATGATTAACTAAAACCATTTACTTTTGCCAACTTTTTCAACTAAATTGAATGAAAATCATTCGTGACCAATCTTGGCCTAATTCAATGCCTGCGTAGCGAATCCATCCCCAACTAAATTATTCTTTATGTGACTCATTTTTTGCCAAGAAAATGGCAGTTAGTGACATTGCATGATTAACTAAAACCATTCACTTTTGCCAACTTTTTCAACTAAAAAGAATCAAGAATTTCTAGAAAAAAAAACTGTAGAGTTCCCCCTCAGCACCATTCTCCTGAGTAGCGGTACGTAACAATTAAAATATAGTGATGAATTGATCATTGACACGAATCACTCATTGACCCAGATTTTTCCGTGGAATAAAGTAAACATCTCATTTCGAATGAATCTGCTCATCAATTTGGCTACCACACCATTAAAATGTTTGTCCAATAGCCGTAATAACAGGTTTTTTAAGGAACAGTCCTATTTACGAAACTTATTTTTGGGTATAAATGATGCTTCAAAGTAAAATTCAAAATTTTTGCTCACCTGCAAACCTAATCATGAGGGAAACAAAACATACAATTTTTCTTTGAGTAACCGGTCAACATCAAACGAAAATCTGTTGACACGCAATACTTATCTCATTACAGTACACACATACTTAGACGGAGTGTCTGCGTACACGTACAATACTCAAGTTGAGAAGAATAAGTGGTCTTATCATGCAATACATCATCCATTTTGGTTGTGCGACCCAACAGAGTGATCTGTTGTTGGCAGAAAACACACTTGTTTTTTTCCTTATCGATTTTTAAGGGTTATATTCTTGTGACGCACTGGGTTATTGATAAATCAGCATCTGACACGCATCCATTTCAGTCAAACCAATAAAATATACACCTTTCAGTGGGGTGATCATTTAATAACAAATTTGCTTACAGTGCAACAACTCCACTCCTTTTCAAGGTAGCCGTACACACAGTACTTATAATTGCACTAAAGTATATACAGATTACACGCACTCAGCTAAATATTTAATGATATACTTGGGAAAATGATAATGATAAAGTGTTTTAACGTGTAAAATGCGCACTTATTAAAATAACACAGCATTTAATGAGCACCTTCTTAAATGGACCGTCTTTCAGCAACCCTGCATAAAATAAAAAGCGTTAGTGGTACGTTTTACGTTTCAGCGTTTGCACATCCTGCATAAAAACGCACCAAATTTACAACATCATCATCATTTACAGGTCTCTAAACTGAAAAGCATCACAACAACAACAACAGTCAATCGTTAATCATGCCGTTTCACTCATCATCACAGAAATTCAGTTGGGAGAAGTGAATGGGATGGCTGCCAAACGAATTTGGCTAAAAAGAAAACGGTTCTTTTTCGCTTGACTTAAGTAGTAATTATATTTTACCTTCTTTATCTCTAGTACCTGAATACATGCTTCATTACACTTTTTGTGTCACCCACACAAAAACAGTGAAGCACTGAGAGAACTACCAAAAACAAAAATCACCAGAAGCCTAATCATGTGCGGTGTGTGATTTAATTGCTCATTGAAAAGACAAGTTATGATGATGAAGAGATAATTACAGCTTTTAAGCGGGGTGAATGGTGCTGATGATGATGAATGAATACATTGTGCATACAAGGAGCACACAAATCTACCTACACACACATCTCCATCCCTTCTTCTTCTTTTTTGTCTACTACTAATAAACAGTGGTTGTGTGTGTGTGGTGAATATATCGGTCCATTATGTAAACTATGCATTAGAGAGAAAGAGAGGAGACGAGTGAAGCTCTAAAAGGTTGGTATGATTTCATCGCACTTGTTTTAATCATCAATGTTGAAAAAAATGGAGTGAAGTATTTTCTTCAAAGAATCATCACAAGGCGATGTTGATCTTCCTGATGATGATAATGATAGCTAAAAAGAAGGGAATATACGAGGTTAGCCAGCACAATTTTCTCTTCCCTGTAGCAAAGCACTGCTGAGCAAATGAACAATTTATTCAGGGTGAACAGCCAAACGCAGTCATTTCTGGTGTGAGTAATATTATTAGTAAAATGCCTTTTAAAATTTGGTAGAACATACTTGGAGTTATGAAGAAGAAAAAGGAAAAAAATCGCTTTTGTATTGCGTTTGCGGAGAAGGCTGTTCATTTTGTTGCCCTTTTCTATACAGGTTACATTTTTAGGAAAGTTGAAGTGATGTCCGTAAGCAAAATAATGTGTTACTCTGTGTGTGGTATTGATCAAGTCGTGGCAAGGTTTGATTTGATTCGTTGAGGCTATATCAGGGCATTTTCCCCGTCAAATGTTTCAACATTCAACCAACCCCCTTGAATGACTAATGATTACTGATGTGAAGTGGGTATGGAACAAGATGCGCTTGTTTTCCCAAGAATTTTTTAAAATGTAGTCCAACTAGTCTTTCATTTTGAATGTGAGCATAATAACAATAATATTTGTTTGAATGGACCAACAATAACATTTCATTTTTCCTATCATTTTAACAGTTATATACACACAAATATATATACCGAATGATGTCCCTTTCTTCTGTGTGTGTGTGTGCGTACCATCATCGTGTCTATTGCTGAATGCCTATTCAAATCAATTAGTCATATTTGTGAAATGTCGAAGTAAATAAGGAAAAAGTCTGTCAGATGAAGAGGATCCAGCAGAGATGGAAGTATGGAGGTGTGTACGGAAAAGTCAGCTTTAGCCATGTTTACATATTCGCCTCAATGTTAAGAATAAAAATACAAATAAGGGTTGTCATAATGTAATAATGCAACAGTAACGAAGCTCAGCAAACAATCTTTTTCTCGTTGAAGCTCCTTTTGTTCCTCGTTTTCTCTCAGCAGGAAGTGTAAAACAGTAGTTGACTTATGAAAGCAGAAACGACTGGCGAAATACACAGCCGCTTTCTGTGAGAGATGATACGAGGAAACCTACCCTCCTGAATGAAAAACTTATATATGATCATTCAAAAAAGAAAAATTAAGGAACCAGTTATAGCCCCCACCACGACCACAGATTTCACCATTCTCTCTCTCTCTCCCCTCTAAAAAAGTATTTTCCAATTCGGGACTGTCATCATATTTACATCAGACATTGAGATATAACTAACTGGAATAAATCCTCGTTATAATCATACATGAGCCAGTGTAAATCTTCATTGGAGAACACACTCAATGTGTGAACAACATAATGAACCACTTGCAGTTAGTTGCGACTACCTTTGTCCCCTCCCTCAGCAGAGTTATGATCCCAATTTCAGCTCTAAAATATTATACCTTTTTGAAGAGAATACGAAATGAGATTTTGCAACATGATAATTTTATAGGACCTGGTCCTCTGCTTTTTATACGTACATTTAAGGGGTTGAATCTGAAAATGTCCTAAGACGCCATTCTTTGTGTGGTTGGACATGTTTGTGCATACCTGCCATGCACACACCTTACTTTTATCCCATCATCCACTAACTTTTCAACTCATCCAGTCGCGAATCGCGAAGAACTAGTGGAAGGAGAAAGGCATGTCATTGATGCTACTACGGATGAGTTTTCATCCTCATAAGATACATTGAAGCTCCTGGTGTTCACAGCGGATTGTGCTTGTATCATTATCACATAATGTATGCAGGCGCACAGACAACCCGGTTTGTCTACGTAGTCAAGTAAAATGTGGCGAAATTTCCAATGAGCTGTGTTATATGGCCATCATATAATCCACAATAGGAAAATAATACTACGAACTCTTTATACACAGTGTAGATATATACCCTCTTTTTGAAACATTGCGAGAAATAATGACAAACGCACCATGTGGCAGAAGCACAATCAGGTTTGAACCACGAAGAAAATCAAGGCGAGGCATAAAATGTAATGGATCACATTTTAGTTCTATTAAAAACAAGGAGTTGAGTTGTAAAGCAAGCTAAGGTATTCAATGTTTTTTCGTTAGTCATAAAATACATCAAGGAGACGAAAAGGATGAAAATGAAAAAAAAACCCCTGTGTATTATTATTATATGGCAAACTGTACATTTCTCCAAGTGTGTAAGTGAAAAAAAACCTGGTAGTTACCTACCCAAGTCGAGAGCATATTATACACATATCTATAAATGGCTTATGTAATGGAGATCTACCTTTATATATTCCCCTCAAAACCACATTGTAATACGTGTAATGAAAAGTGGTTTTAAAAACGAGAATATTTTTTGCTTCTCACATCTCTCGACCAGGTATTTTTTATATTTTTTTAACGTGTTCTCATTCATACATTATGATTATCACATGTAATATTGCGATTTCACCTGGATCCGCCTCGGTGACATTGTATTCATTGTTTGGCCACACTTGGCTAGTGTCAATCACTTGCCAAGAGGTCCGCCTCTCTGTTCCACGCCCATTGCCAACGTAAACCGCCCTGAGGACCCGACCAGAAATGCTGAGAAACCAGTCAGCACCATTTATTCAGCTTTTGCTGTTGCTTCTCAACATGTAATGTATTATAATGGGGATACATAATGTGTAGCTAAGTATGTACATGTACTTTTTTGATACAGCACCACCAGTGCAATCTCTACTAATGCTTACACGGTTGCTTGCTTGCCTGTGCTCGTATGCTCGCTCCTCGCACACATTATTACACAAGCACATCTCATGTTGATAATAATGTTATGAGGCTTTGATGCATGTCCTCGTGTACAGTAGATTATTTACTTACGCGGACCTGCCAGACAGACACATTGCACTCACTGAATGCACGTTTTTGCTACTACTTTTCTGACTCGCTCAGTTTATCCTATCAACAGCTTACGTTCTCACTACTGATTCACACACGCAACATCTTTTCATTTCTTGACAAGTACAAGTCTTTCGCGGAAAAGGAAAAATTGCAAGTTGCTCACGTGTGAAATCATATTGTCTAGATCTCTAGCTGTATCTAGTGTGGTGAGAAAAGAAGTTTCAATGATATCGCAAAACCGAATATATTCAGGATTTGTAATGATAAATATGAATAATTACGAGTACGAGTACATGCGAGTCCTTGTGACATAAGGAAGGAATGAAAATATCCAAGGGGAAACGCAAAATTCGATTCATCCGTAAATAATAAGAGGGAACACGACTTTGTCCACCGAGTTGAAATATTGGCCCACGCTAAGAAGAAGCTAAATCGGCAATGTAATTTATTTAAAGAAGAAAAAAAAAAGAAATTGGAAAACTTTGAGCTAAAACCAAGAAAATATTGTAAAACGGTATGATATAATGTCACGAAAAGTTTCTCAATACGTGTGTAAGCAGATCGATCACCCTCGCTCAACATTGCATTCCATTTATACCAGACCAGCAGCACATTTCATCAAACTTGCGTATTACACAATGCACTCGGCGTACACTTGCATGTAAAATGGATATGGAAGTAGGAAGGAAGGAGTCGGAGAGAGAAGTAAGTAAGGAAGGCACTTCTCGTTGTGCGTAGCCAACCCGGAGAGAAAAGGTTGACGAAGACCAGCCGACAAGGAACAACCAAGGTGAACCTTTGAGCGTTGAGATTGGTATTGGAGTTGTACAGAGAACCACCACTACCATACTACCACCACCAACCATTTCCATCACTACTTCCACCACACTTTTTATATACTTCCACAAAAAGCTCCGTATTCCCTATTTACTCAATACTCTCCTCAGATTCGTACAGTGTTGATGTGTACATACATACCCACAGAAATGCACACATGCACATAACAATATCCTCATAATAACACCCTGTATGTATCTATATTACATACGTAATAAACATCATGTATATAACATATGTAAGAAGGTTAGGCATGTGTATAATAAGTATGTATATGTAACTTCTTGTAGTTAGATTTCCTCTTTGTAGCCATTAGGCAGATGAAACGGTGGTGGTGGTGGTAGAGAGAGAGAGCAGCAAAGCCAAATGCAGGCAGAGTTACTGGCTAGGACAGAAAAGGCTCTACTGCTGCTGATGGTTTTGTTCGTGTTGATTTGGTACAGGAGATGTTGTGTTCTGGTTGAGCCAACTTACTGACTTACTGCTCCTACTACATTAGCTTTAAAGCTAAACTTCTCTTGACCAAGCAGCAAAATGTGCCTTGCGCCAACACTTCAGTCGATAAATGAATACTCGAGAGATAACAAGTACCACAACCACCCTTCTGTGGCTTTTGCAGGCGCACACGACGACTCCTCCACATTTACCATATAGTTTACAAACACCACAATACTTTTAATACATTACACCCGTTTTTTTTCTCTCTCCGCTATTGCCATTGTAATAAACTACTGGGCAATGTGCAAACCATTTTTATTGTGAGCATAGGAAACCACACAGTTTTGCATACCAGTGCAGAATATTATGTGGCAATGGTAGTGCTGCTGCTGCTGCTGCTATTAAACCGATACACAAAGTTGACATTCAAATACCCGGCTTCTATGCAATTATTTTTTCTGTAAAAGTGGTGTGGACAGGGACCTTTTATTAAAGGTTATTATCAAAGTGATTTTATCTTGGCGAAAATTGTGCAGATTGCCTTGACACGGAGTGACAAGAGGGAAAGTGTATGGGTGCAATTTTCGAAGAAAGCGATTACTCAATATTAAGTGAAAACAATTTTATTTTAGTGGATATTTCAAGGCTTTCATTACGGACCGTTTTGCTCGACTTATCGGGATAATAATTGTGGTTGTGTGAGATTGAAATGTGTACAAACTTTACGTGCTATTAAGGACACAATTTCAACATTTTTTCTGGTTTAGGACTACACTGAGACTGAGTGAGTGTATGCAAGTGAGCGGGTTGGATTTATTTGGGAAAAGAAAAGAAAAACGGGATAGACTTTGATGTGCGCGTACTGGGGCATATGGATATTTTTTGTGGAAACACGGATATCTTCCCGTTTCCTGACGTTTAACGCTTCCTAATTGTATTCCTACCAATGTTCACACTTCCTACGGAACATATTAAATGATTATGATCCCTGTGTAATATAGATCAATTTAAAGATTAGCTACAATACAATACTACTGAAAAGAGATCAGGTTTAAGATATGTGTGAAAGAACTATTAATTAATATATTGGATACACATGACATTCTTCAGTGCAGTTTAGTTCTGTGCCTGACGGAAAACAATTTTCTCTCTCACCAATTGCAAGTTCAATATGCTGCCTGCTGCAATGGATGACACTCCTGTAGTCGCGTCTACCAAGCCGCGCTCCACGGACTTTTCCATTGCGGCCATTATGTCAAAAGAGATCTCGAAAACCCAAAGTATATCTCCGAGTTTCCCCACCGATGGACTTAGGAAACCAACTGGTAAGTACTAAAAACATTATAACACTTAAGCTTAAGACTAAAAGATCAAACTCCAGTTTTGGTAGATACGCACGAGTGGTATAATATCCACAATTGGAATATCAATTATTCTCAATCAGCGCGTCCCGTTCGTTTTTCTCATATTATTCCAGACAAACAAAGTCCTAGTCGATTGGAATCTCAGCACAATCTCCATCAAGTAGTTCACAACCTCAACAACAATTATAGTCCTACAAGTCTAAACCACCACTATAGCAATCATATCAGTGCGACTGGTCCACTGAACAACAGTCGCGGGAGTAACTGCGGCGAGAGTACCCGCTCCGAGGAGGTTGACGACTTTTCGGAGAGTGACTGCGAAAAGGATATCGACATTTGTGATGACGACAATAAGGTAACGTCATCATCCGCAGAAACGCCAGTCAGTGTGAAGGAAGAGTTTGATGATGACTGTTGCGAGGAGGAGAGAGACAGTATCTGTAGTCCTGGAGCGGATCGCATTTCCCCGGGCATCCTTAGCTCGCCCGATCCCACGTCAAATCACGATCCGGATGATCACCATCATCATCATCACAGTAGTAACAAATCCAACAACAACAATAACAACTCAAACAGCACCAGTGGTAATCAACAGGGGAATCGGAATGAGAGAAGTTCAACGGGGAAAAAGTCCTCCAAGACGCCAAAAGTCAAGGTGGAAATGAAGGGTCGCTGCAATTGCGATGAATTATTGTTAGTCAACTGTCATTTGGAGACCAAAGATTTATGGGACAAATTCCATGAGCTGGGGACTGAAATGATTATCACGAAAACAGGGAGGTTAGTGCAATATAAAAACATTTTCTTTCATTTGGCTTTTAACTCGAGGAATTTTTCTCGGGATCCCTTAACATCATTATCGCCTCTATTGTAAATTACACTTTTACAAATGACCAAATTGATGGTCACTCAGAAACATCACAACACTCATTTTCATTTTGTTATATATTATATTGCCTATATGAACTCGAAAAATATCGTCATCTTTACAAGTGGCGATTTGATATGAAAGGCATTCATACTCATATGTTTACAAACTGACCTATTCAAAAGGGTGCATGTAATTTGGGGTAGGATAATAGGAAATCATGTCATATACTAATCTTGGTAATTCGAAGAAGAGGAAGAAGCATCTTCATTGACGAACTGGCCAGTCATTACCAATAATAATATATAGAACGTGAATACATCCCTATTTTCTGGTCCGATCATTCCTCCTGGTAATAAACCGGAGCTGTATAATATAATTCCTTTTTCTTGCTTTCTTGAAACGGGACTGTATTTTTTTGCGTTCATCATCATCCTTTTTACTCCTTGTTGTTCATTGTCTGCGCGAAGCGAAATCTCACTTTTATTACTTATTTCAAAGTTAACAACATGATAATTATTACCAACTGATCAAAAGCCGCCCGTTTATACGACTGATGATGATGGGTTGGTGGCTAGTGTTTATTGTAGAACGGTTATAGTTTATCATTCATGGTCACATTATTAACAACGACTTGGATTCAGGTTTCCTGTTCCAGGTAATTGAGTTTGTGGGAGAGAGGGGAGCGAGAGATTGTGATATGATATTGCAATTACAGAAAAAACCTCGTTGTCAATTATCTAGCGTATTACCGTCTATATTATTTTATTATGGCTCCCAAATGCTGCTGCTGCTCCTTCCCAAATATTTCTGAATGCATCCCCTTCACAGAACCTCCTCGCTCTTTGCATATTTCGTCCCCTAATTCATTTTCCAGTTTCACTTTTATTAAAACATGAGCAATGGGGATATATATGATACAAATAGTTGGATTATTATTGTTATTTCACTTGGGAAGAAAAGGTTGTAAAAGAAGAGGTATTGGAGAGGGTATAAAGAGAAGAGAAAGAGAGAGATAAGGGATCATTGTAACGCAACTTGTATTATTATCATCATCTTTAATGCCTTATTACCTTATCCTCGGTTGAGGGAACAGTCGATCCCTTAGGGCTACTATGAATTTATTCACAACTCACATACACATAGTTATAACTAAACATCTTCTCTTTTAGAAGAGCTGAGTTGACCAAATGTGCAGTAACTAGTAATCGGTCAGTGCAATACGAAAAAAAGAGGAGCTGATGATGATGATGTGATAAACATTTTAAATAAATGCCCTTAATGTATATAATCATCTTTTTTCGCTGTTGCACTCCTTTTCTTATTATTTTTTCGTATGATATCCGTAAAATATTCTAAGCATATATAGATATAGATACCACAATACCACATGTACTGCTGCTCCTGCCTCTACTTGTACGCGTTTTAATATACCTTCTCGTTTTCATTTGTACCTGGAGGATCTCCTAATGAAAAGTGGAAAAAATCGACTTTTGTGCATTTTCCGCACGCAACCAAAAATTATAGCAATATTTTTAAACGGAGAGATTGGACGTGATTCCATTTTAATATACAAAGATGAAGTGTAGACAGGCAGAGGGATTGAAATAGGAAAGAGTGTACATCCCCTTCTGGGATCCTTTTTGCGTGTTACAGGACTTTTTTGTAAATTTCAATTTGAGGGTTTTTTTTCTGAATGTAAATTGCAGAAGGGTTTGTGTTGTCAAAGTTAATAAAAAGTGGGATGCCGAAGTGAAGAAGCTCCCAAAAGTGATCGTGGCATCTTAAAATTGTTAATATGATATGGGTTGATTCGCAAGATTATTAAATTGCACTATTTCTTTTCCATTTCTTTGCCTTTTCAAGTTTCATTCCCCAAGAAAATGTTTAAGTACCCGTAAGACTTTTAAATAATATCAAGTCGCGAAAAAAAAGTTGGGTACCGTCATCATTTCTTCCAATTACAAGTGCTATTATGTGATGATCGTGCAAAGATTTTTTGGGAGTGTGAGAGAAGAGGATCATGTACAGAGTGTGTAGTGTGGTTAGGGCATAATATTTTTCTTAAACGAGATTATTAGTTGACCGATGAAACGTAGTACATAGTAATTAGCGGATCGATATACTATAGCATTACCACAATAATTCAACTTTTTCCAATTCTTGCTGACATGTCGATGTGATTTTTTTAGTTTTTCATATTTGTATGCATGAATGCAACCGTGGAGGGAAGGTGTGCATTCATGCATGCAATGCAAATGTTTGTAATCATTTCTACCACCACCATCTCCTCTAAATTGTTATAAAAATTGACCATTCATGATGTCTGCATGCAAGTTTCATGTTTTTGTTCGTTTTTCTGGCTTTTAAGAATCAGAATGGGCTAGAGAAATGCCAAGAGAGAGAGAGAGACGATGATAGCTTCGGTGATAACCGAACCAATTTCATTTTATTTCTGGTTTTTACTGCGTCATGTAATGTGTGCGTTTGAACGTTTCAACTATAATTCTATCTGGGATATTCCTTGAAGGGATCATCACTTGCACCAGTAAATAATATGATAGTTGTACCACAAACATTTCAACATTTTTTGCTGTAGAAATGCAAAAACGCGAAAAAGATAAGATTTCGATTAAAGCCAAAAAATACTCGAGGCTACTGATTACTGAACCTGTTGAAGTCGTTAGTTGATATTGCTTGGCAGGGGGTACAGATAGGAAATGTAGCGATACTGTGGGTCTTCCTGGGTTGCCCTCATGGGATTTCATTTTATTTGCATTGATCATGTTTAGAGCAGCGAAGTATAAAGCTCGTATTACTTTCGTATCTAATTTTTTTAATAAGCTCAAAATTTTGGTCATGTCTGAGATTTACTTGTCCGCTTTATATTGATTACTAATCATTTCACAACATTTTTCTGCGTCGAGTTCTCAAAATTGGTATTTGATTCCTCTTTCACACTCAACTAATGATGAAATTATACTTGGAAAATGTAATAAAGCAGTAAGAGGTAGACGCAAATGATGATTTGAAGAGACGGACCCTGCACGGTGATCACCCTACATTTCCGATGGTGCTCATCATCATCATCATCATCATCATCATCATTGTGAGAGTAGGGGTTCAAATCCGAGAAGATATTATGTACGTACATACGTATTACGTATAGACGGTATAAAGCCCAAGTCATTAATTTGTAGAGTATAGAGCGCATTTTAAGATTTCCTGATCCCGATCCCCTCTTCTCCCTCCCTCTCGTCCAGTATCTGATGAACGATTATTCATCGTACGTTACAGGGATCGGGAATTGTATCCTGAAGTTGTGTAATCGTCCCCTCCTTCCCGATTCCATCCTATCGCCCTATATTGATTCATTTGTAGGAAATAGACGGACTTATAAGCTTTTTGAAAAGAGAAAAATAAATGAAGATAGAGATCATCAGCAGCCTCCACCACGGCGGCCCCTTTTTCAAGGGTCGGTGTGAAATTTGCGGCAGGCCACTTGAACCCCGTCATCCATCTATCCTTTCGTGTTAAGTAATTGAGTCATGTGAGTGTGTGCTGGTGCTGGTACACTACGCGAGTATATAAGTAATACAAGGAAATGTAGAGGTTGTATACATATAGTTTCTGCTGATAAGCTCATGGTTCATACATGAGCATCATCATAACTTGATGAGACACGAATTAGGTAATCATACATGAAGGATGAAACTATATGAAGGTATCTTAATGTGACTGGAGAAAAGAAGAAACAGGCCGACCTCTTGAGCGGTTTAATACATTATGGTATATATGACGTGGAGTAAAAAGGAAAATGCATTTCTGGAGGCTGTGTTGAAGAAATTATTGTTGACCCACCCTGGTTGTTGCGCTGAAAACAGTGTCTGTATATCTAGTAGTAGTCGGCATAGGTTGGTCTGAGAAATATACACAAGGCCAAGTCAGAAGTACAAGCCTTATATCAATAACTCATGCTGAGTTGATGAAAATAAGGGAGATTTGATTAAAACTGAACCTTTTCTTTTTGGCGTGAACTCACTAATTTGCTCTCTGCTGGTGTGGCTCTTCCTCCGCTGCTCCAGGGAGGAATGCATTATTTAAGCTATACCTTTCATTATTAAGTGAAGAATCCCTTACAAAGGAGCCGAGAAAAGGATTTTGACACGGATGGCCGTACATTTACCAGACGTGCTGTAATTTATAGAACCTTTGCGCTGTATCTACAAGTGAACAAGTGTAAAGTAAACACAGGGATTTGACGAAAACTAGTTTTTGTTTAATAACAATAATATCACGTATTTTTTCTCTAATTGCATATTTCCCATGTTGAGGACATAGAATAGGCTGGCAAAGAAATAGAAAAGACGGAATAAATGAATGCGCGTACTTGTTAAAAGAATAATGGATGAAATCAGTGCAGTCTAACCACTGGTTTTCCTCACATTGTACGAGAACATTGCAGAGTAGAAATTTCCAAGAAATTTTTATTTATTTATGAGTTACTCAAATAAATTGAACTTTCAGTCAGTATCACTATCCGGATCGGGCATCATCATCTTTATGAGAATTCATGCGAGCGTTATCATCATCCGAAGAAAGAAAATCATTAGTCTTCTTTTAACGGATAGTTCCCAATGAAAAAAGGCGTACAAGTGGATGGTCACGGTTTGCATGGTTTTTTTATAACGTATCATTCCTAGTTGGCCCATTGTTACCTAAGGCTTATTTTACACTGTCATGATATATTGCACGTAGGTATGCATAGTAGTTTTAAAAGCAGTCTGCTCCGACAGGCTAATGTGGGAAATGTGTAGGAATCACCGTGCGGAGTTGCAGGTTTGTTGAGTTGTGCGAAGCCCACGCATATTGGTCTTATCAAAACTCATGACATTTAACAACGGAATAATTACCAGAATAACGTGACTACAAGGAGATAATTGAGGTAGATTTGTGCACGCCTGTTGTGTACTTTACGCATCCTTTTAGCCCATCAAAAGGCATAAAGCACGTATCAGACTCACACACATTTATTCGCTATTGTGGTCTTTGACGGAACAGAGTAATTTTACGCTATTGTTGTACTCTTATAACTCTGCTAAATGATTGCAAGACTGGTTAAGCACATTATGATTGGACGGACGATTAAGGGTGAAGAAAAAAGTACGGTGTAAACATTTACATTTATGACATGACATACATACGTATTAAACTTATTATGACCAGAAAATAATCTAACATACAAGATTCAGTATTGTGCTGGGAATCTCTAAAATAGGCAAGACTGGATTATTGGCTACACTAATTATTACTCGACTAGTTGTACAAAACCAATTACGTTATGGTCCGATAATGCGAAATAATCCAGCAGCAATGAATTCATCCTGTGAATACAAACATGTATTAAACTTATTATGACCAGAAAATAATCTAACATACAAGATTCAGTATTGTGCTGGGAATCTCTAAAATAGGCAAGACTGGATGATTGGCTACACTAATTATTACTCGACTAGTTGTACAAAACCAATTACGTTATGGTCCGATAATCCGAAATAATCCAGCAGCAATGAATTCATCCTGTGAATACAAACATTGTTTTAGTTAGAGTATAGTTATAAAACCCGATTAAACACCTAGTCTGGGGTTCGTACGCAACTAGTACGCATAAACTGCTGGTATTATGATAGCATTTGTTACTGGCAGCCTCCCAGCGTCGAAATGCTTTCATGATGATGATTTTATTTATTTGCTAGCTTGTCA
Organism: Dicranocentrus wangi; assembly: GCA_036850665.1. Lineage (NCBI taxonomy): Eukaryota > Metazoa > Arthropoda > Collembola > Entomobryomorpha > Entomobryidae > Dicranocentrus > Dicranocentrus wangi. The sequence continues at coordinate 19,865 of JAANSN010000335.1, read as the reverse complement.
TATTTCTCGAAAACATAGACCGTCAATCTTATTTTGATTATAGGATTTTTACTGTTGTAAAGTAGATACGTGTGTATACTTAGCAAAAGCAAGAAGGTAAAGATGCTCATGCGTCGTCGTGTGAATGCGAATATGGGGACTAATCTGAACAAGAAATGCGCATAACAGCAGGAATAACCAATATCGCCATGCATCATACATTGAGGTAAGTAACGGTAGTCCATACAAAGTGAGGGTGCTTTACTGATAATTGGCAGTTAGTTGTTCTTTTCCCCCGTGAGCTAAAAAGGACATCAACGAACAACCATCGCTCGCTGCTCACTTTCCGACAGAAATGTCAGATAAATACTGATATTTGAAGGGAGACGGGGTAAAGCAAGGGAAAATGCAAGAAAATATTGTTATTATTTATGAAGTTGACAAGATATTAAAAAGCGATTCAAAATTATAATTAATCTCTTGCTCACGACGATGACTTTTCACTGATAAATAATGTTGCATTGTTGTTGGTAGTAGATGAAAATCTGTCGAGAAAAAATAACGTTTAGCACTGAATATTTCTCATGGTTTTACCATTCCTGTTTATCATCGAGCATGTATGACTTAAAAAGGTTTCATTATAATTTGCAAGGGAGTCGGAGGTCAGTTATGTGCTTAATTTGTGTAGATACCTATGATGATAGTAGAAAAAGGAAAAACATTGTTGTGTACAAATTGATTGAAGTGTACGTGTTTTGTTTGATTTGTGCTTGTCTTCGTCCCATGACTTCCTTTTCATTTGACACGACGACACATCGACATAATTGACGACACAACCACGCGAACAAGTAAATATGGCTATGATGATGGCGTGTTGTAGACTTCTGTTTTATGGATCTCCACATATCTCTCTTCGACACATCGACAATAATAGCAGTCCCAGGTGTGAACAAATATATTTTGAGTAGGATAATTTTTATTATAATTCGTATCGTAATTTACAGTGGAAGGGACGTCGACTCTAATTTGACCAATTCTTCTCCTTCGTATTCGTTATCTGAGACAATGAATCATCAGAAAATCTGCCACGAAATATTCATGCCTATTATATGAAGCCTTGCGTTGAATTGTCTTGAAATATATTATTAGTCTTTTGCTTTTTTCCACCGTTTAAACGTTACTCTTTTGCCTTGTGGCTGTAATCGATATATAGTGGCAATAATTTTGCAAACAAAGGCAACAAGTTAGCACATCAAATCAAATCATGTTCTAGATTGATAACAATTTATTTCAACATGGCGAACCTGAAGGTTATTTTAGAGGCAGCTCAAAACTTGGTACCTCTTTTAACAATGATAAGTACGAAGTAGGCTTACATATACACATCTTTGATAGTAGCAGCAGCGCAGCGCTTGACATCATTATGATTGTATATTTAGATGATATTATACTGAAAAGTCGTAAAGTTGCAATGCCCACGAACGACAGAAATAAGAGCAAAAATATGAAGACAGTAGTAAGTGTAAATCGTAATAAATTATTACACCTTTGATAAACGTTAGAGATGAGTGATTCACCAAAAGCAGGTGGTGGTGGTATTATATTTGGTATTTTACTCTCAGCCTAATTCCATTCTCTTTCAGAAATGTTGTAGAGGCTGATGAGGAGATTTGACAAAGTGTACCTAAGTACATTACATAAAAGCCAAGTGTGTAATATTTTTATCTGATTAAGCAAATTAAGTGTTCTAAGCATAGCTTCATAGCTGATACGTAAACAGCTGCACAATTTGGACAGAAAGCCTCCAAGTGTTATCATTTGGAGTCAATCGTTTTTTAAAAGCACTCATACAGAGTATTTTGAAACGTCTTTTTTTCTTGGGCAGCCCTAATCATCTCACCTCGTCTAAAAATTATACTTCTTCTCCTTGAAACTGCTCAAAGGCAAAAACGACGGATTGTGAGACTGATAATTGGCGTAATAAGAAATTGTCGATTTAAATTTGAACGTGTGAAAAAATTAAGGAGAGAGTAGCAGGGCCATCAAAAAAAAGTTTACACAGGTAGCCTTATTAACTCATCACCGCTCAAGAAAAAACTCTGGTTTGGCAGTTTAAACTGCCTACATCATATATTCATCCTGGCTGTGTTGTATCATACATAGTAACAAATTAATGGAGTCGTTTAAAAAAAATCAAGTAAGAATGTGCCTATTTCTCTCACTCACCTCAAAAAAATTCCACTGTTCATGTATTTGGCTTATCACCTCTTTCGTCTAAAAAAAAGCTGATTTAAGTGGTTGTAAAAATAAAAGCGCAATAACACTCTAATAATAATAGTAATTGCAGACCATTGCCATATCCTGTATCAGCAGCAGCAGCAGCAGCAAAAGCACGGAAAAAAGATTGTTCTTTTTAAAAAATTAAGCACACATATCACACTACCTGTGTTTATGTAGCCAATTAGCAGCTAACTGAAATACGGTGTAGTTGGTACATAACTCAGAAAATATTTGAAATCAGCAAAAAATATCTCAAAGTTTTGTCTTGTTCTCTTCTGGAGGACATGATGACGTGTGTGTCCTTCCTTCTCAAAGTGAAATGGTCTCCTCCATCCACCTCAGTCTCAAACGGATGCCATAAAGTACGCGAACTCGGTCGGTGAAGATTATGACTCTCGAGAAAATTTGATATTTCCTCTTGTTTCTAAATAAACACGTAAACCTTGCAAAAATAAAATTGTACCACCAATCAAGGAATCTCTGTTTGACTTTCATGAGAGTTTCATAAAAAAAATGTTAATTTTTAAACCCTTCCTCTGTCTGGCGATGAACACTTTTTGAAATATGTGTTACATGTTATAATAAAAGTAGTAAATGATAATGTGTGGGAGTAGCAGTGGGCAGAGGGATGTAAAAAAATATTGTACGAAATTGTTGGGAGACAGGATTTTACGTAGATTTGTGATGGTTTCAAGCAACCATCTAATTGTTCAGAAATGATGGAAGAAATGAAATGAAAAATGTGAATGATAAATGTGTTGACTTATCTTCACAACTAATCATATTAACACACATCTTGTTAGCATCATATCCAAGTGCACATCCTTACTCGATATTTATATACATACCTACGCTCAGTGTGATATACCCTCTACCAACTTGTGAGCAGTGTGCTTGTAATTCACTATATATACTGCCACACGTAGCATAGTAGTTTCTAAATGTACATAAGACAAGTGTTGCTACTCATTACGGATGCTGTTGTGATTTATACATTTTTTCTTGTATATTCATTTTAAACTCGGCAGTTATCTTTTTTTTGTAAAGTGAAGCATTCCATGCAAGTTTTTTTTTCTGAATTCAGCTCACCTCAAACTCGTGAGTAATTATGGATGCAAGTATGTACTTTTATAGGTATAGGGGCTTACGAACTGCAGCATGTGTGCATAATATGGCTAAAGTCAGTCAGTCGTCTGGTACAAGATGATATCGATGCACGATGTAAGAAATAATCTACAATATAATATTGCAGCATCAACTCACCAACAAGCCAGCTTGGCTTACTTGCCAATTAATATTATACATGGTTATCAACGATGGTGTCTTACTGTGAAAAAAGTATAAATGCTAATTACACTCGTAAAGTATAGAGAGGTTTAGAGAACGGCTAATCTGATATGAACAATTTCTGTCAGCAATTGTGTTGATAATCGGTACATGACTGTAACTTAAATGAATAATTGCAGTCACTTCTCTAATGGCAAGTAAGTGACTTTTGTGTTCACTCAGTGTGTGGTTTCCTTCGTTTAAGGTATGCTCAACATTAAAATTAGAGTAGTGGTGCATTGCATATATATTAAAATCAGAACTTTAGATCGAATACGAGGTGAGTCGTTGTAGGGCAAACAAGCACGAAAAAGGAAATCTCTGAAGGGTTGTTGCGTTTTTATTATAATTGCACCGAGATTAACGTCCCTTTTAACGAAAGCACTTGTTATTGTTGGCAATTACGGCGTGATTATACATGAGTTTTACATTTTGAGGACATTTATCTTATTGAGTCATACATGTGACAGGCTAAGCGATGCAGTGTTAAAATGGTGTAGGTCCAAATAAAAAGATGAGGGCTAAACCGTGATGATTCAATGTTTGAAGCCAATACAATAAGCCATTACACCCACCCCCCCCCCCTTCAGCAGATTTAAGATTTTTTGGCAAAAATCTGCATTAAAGCATTAGATGAAACTTGGATTTCAACTTAAATAATATCATTTGCCAAGTGCCTTTACACAATAATCAATTAGCAGTTATCAAGGAATTCATCACTTGTTTTATAAAGTGTTAGCAAAATGGTGTGATTATTAGGATGAAATGAGGTCCTAATTAATTATTATGAAAATGGGAATTTTTGTACACCCATAATGTGTACCATAGCACGTAGGTCGGATAGTATAACGATATGCCAAAACAAAGTACGATCTGCAGCCAATAATTCTGTGTGGTAAGGTTTTTTAGTTTTTTTTTTCACGAAATAGCACCTTATTTTATACAACTAATTAAACTTAAATTTTTACACCATTCATATTAAATATTAAACCAATTAAATGTGTTTCTTATCCCGTGAACGATTCTGCAAAGAAATTGGCACAACACGGTTTCCGTGAACTAGCACACGATTTTAATTTAAATTTAATTTGAAAACTAGCAATGTAATAGTCATTTTGTGCGCAAAGTGCACACTTTTGTCGGCAACAATATATGACTGTGTGTGGAGATACTCAAGAGAAAAGATTAGCTTGTTGTTGCTGATTTCTTTGCACAACCAAGAATGGACTTCCCGGTTTCCCATGTGAAATCAAAAACCATTATCAGTTTAACGAGATGTACTTTTTAATTGGAGCCCATGTAAAGATTGACTGGTGATTACTGACGAGTACTCTCTTTCCATTTCATTCATGCCGGGATGACTACTACATAGGAGTACACAGGTGAATCATTAGAATGGTACCTTTACGACATGTTGGGGGGGGGTGATAAGGATTAAATTTTATTTTCATTTACCTTCTTTCTTGCGTTGTGAAAGAATTCCATTTAAAACAACTCAATTTTCCGGAGGTTCCACAGACTTTAGTACTCTTTCAAAGGGAGAGTAAATTAACAGGATTCATTCACATTTTAAACGCTAATTTAATTTTCCCTAAAACACGTACGCTTCCTTCTTCCAACACAGTACCAGTGCTAATGTTGATCTCCTATATAAATCCTTAACCGTTTACAAGGAGTCAGTTTTATGCTCAAAATTTGTACATCTGCTTTTAATGCATTTCTCCCCGTGGAAAGTGTATGCGGACAGAAAAAAAACTTGATTTTTACCTGTGTCCCAACAATTACAATTGGAAGTAATAATGTAGTTATGTATTACTATGTATATATATATACACACACAAGCAGCATTCACATAAAAATTTATTACCTCACCTCACCACTAACTTAACACAGACGACTCAACTAGAGAAGCTGAACTTGAGCTCAACTTTTTTCACAACTTGCACAATAAAGTTGCTGGCCCGACGGTCAGATAATATATTATATAATATACCTATATATTTATATATATGCATCTTACCGTGTATAAAAACCTAAATGCATGCCTCTAATACCGAATCGATATGTGGTCTTTTTGTATTATGACGTGTTCCATCATACAAATAAGTTGGAGATACTCACAACAAATTCATAGACAGACTCAAACGGCAAAAATTGCTCTTCAACTCGCATACCATCATTCGGTAGTAGTCCCAATACTACAAATGGAGTAAACCTAGCAAAAACTTTTTATCCTTATTCCAGTTTATTCTTTCATAAAAAAACATGCTCACTTACATTCATAATGGGATGACGCTCTACCTCCATTTGTACTTAATATGTACAACCCCATCGCTACATAGAATCTGGGAATTTTTATGAATGCACAAATGTTCATGTTTGAGAATGATTTTTTTTCACTAACCCTGGTACAAAACGAGCCGTGCTATAAAAGCGTTTGAAAAAAAGATGTATGAGAAGATAGATTGTTATTTTGTATATATTACATATAGCATTCGTTTACCTTATGTTGTTCTGTGTAAGACGACATGCATTTTTTTTAGCTTTGAACCACTTCGCCACACACACAATAACAGTTCCAGTTCATATAACGCTGGTTCGGTGTTATCAGTTTTGCGAATCACAACTTTTTGTAAAGAGCACTATGCCTCTTCCTCTCCTGATTAAGATGTTACGTATGTCCGACGTTTTTCTCTGGCGTATGACTTGTGAACGATGAAATATGTACATTAATTGCAATCTCGGGTAGTACAATTGTGCATGTTTGTTACAAGCGAGCATGATCTTTAAAATCGTTAAGTTTTATTTGGCCGCATCAATCCCACTTTTTTCCACATTTTCTCTAGTGTTGAGTCATTATAAAAAGGTTTAGATTACTTGAGCGATCAGAACACATTGTGAGTACATCAATGATGAAAAGAGTGTTCTCAAACGGCTTCACCACCACCATCCCGAGTACTTAATTACAGGTAAAATACAGCGGAACTTTATCATCATGGCAGTTTTATTTCAACAATAGACAATACCCTCTGTATTATTAGTCCTCCCATTGGAGTTGCGCCTACTCCAACCAAAGTACTACAGAAAGGGAAAATCAACAAACAAAATTACAGTGTAAATCCGGTCTGCTCCCCGTGTGATAGTATAGATATACTCTGTTTCGGATTTTTTATGACACTTCCTCAGTCCTATCTATCTCATATGCAGAGAGCGTGGAAGACGGTGTGATATGTTGGCTCATAAATACCACTTACAAATAAAAAAAAAGTAATGTGGATATGCGTGGAGCAGAGTTAGCAATTTTTTTGACGGACTGTCTGCTCTGTTGCCTCCCTCACTATTAATAATACATAATAATAATGTGCTCCTCACTTTTTCAAATGACTATGAGAGAGAAAAAATCATAAAATGTTTGAATTTTTTTTCCACATTAAAACCCAGTTGGCCAAACCGTTTGCACACAAGTTTGCTGATAAAACACTGTAGAATATTTAATGCACTGCTGACTAGGTACGCTTATATGCGTATAAGTACAAAGTGGGTAATCTGTATTATATACTAACTGCGAGCTGCCTGAAACAAGGTCCGCTTATTTAGAGGGGAATATATGGTCGTTTATAATTGTCTAGCGATGAAAACAAGACTGAAGTACCTATTACTCATAACGATGATGATTACAAGAGAAATAATGTGACTTCCCTCAACTACTTAGTAGGTGAGTTGGAAGTGAGCGACGATGCGAAAAAAGACTGAACCAACCAACATACCTAAATTGAGGAGAACTTTGTCTGTAAAGGTGCACGTTATTAGTTGACGTGAAGAAAACTGTGTTGGAAAAAGCATTACACCCAGCCCAGCCAGTAGTGTGCTTACACAGGAACAGTCTGGTTTTGTGAAGCTAAAAAAGCTAATTGCAAATTGAGAGAGGAGCGTTATTATTATGATTAAACTCGCTAAAATTGCATGTTCACTTGTGAATAAAGTGAAATACTGTTGCGTTTTACGACTTTTTCGTGAATTTTATGAGTGTCTCCCACCTGGCATAAAACACCTTTTCTGGCCGAGTATCTCACAGTAAAATCATGGGCTATAGAGTGAGAAAGAAGTTGGAGCAGCATATTTTATGCGTGGCCTAGGTAGATATAATATTTTTGTGTACGATACTTTTATAAAAACTATGTGTATATTTTACGTATAGGGATAATGTTACCTTCTCCTCGTTCAACCTTTCATTCATTACTCGTATCAGCAAGAAAACAAGGAGCTTGGGCAAGTGTATTTTTATTATTTTTGTTTCATTATCTTACACTTATTTTCTCTGGGTGAGTACCTACCTGCAGAAACCTGCACTGCTGCTGCTCCTGTTCACATCACATCAAAAATTTTGGCTACTGGTTTTCCCATCACCAACATCATCGTAACTTTTTTTTCCTCTTACTCATTAAAAATGTGTCAGTGCTTATCTTGCAAGCACAAAATCAGTGTGGATTGTTTTTAGAGGCGATTTTTTTGGGAAAGAGGGATACGAAAAAAGGATGAATGAAATGGAAGGACGCGGTGTGTGATTAACTCTTATCTTAACTACTCATTTCCTTATAACATCTTTCTTGAAAGCAACACAGACGGTATTGATACAACTCGTAATAATGATACACAAAATTTAACGAAAACAAAAATGAACCAGGTTCATAAAGCAAGTTTTTGACTAACGTTTGCTTTTTTTCTATTTTTAAGGGTATAAACATACGCACATGTGGGGTTAGAAACGAGAAATCAAACATGATTTTCATGGAGGGTGAGCTGGAATATCGCGCAAAAAATGGATTTTATATGTAAAAAATCCTGTTTTATTCTGTTTTCCCTACTTATTCCAGCTTGTTTAACATTTACAAACTAATCACTCGAGTACAAGTACAAAATCTTATTATTGTTGGCGATGAAAGCGTCGCAAAAAATAATACACATTAAATGAGTTATATAAATGCATGAGAAAGTGTTTGCTGAGGTGGAAATAATTTCAAAGTTGAGTAGTTACATGGGGCTGACAGAATTGAGGTTTTGGAGTTTGGAAGCGAGTCAGATGGTGTATGCGTATAAGGGATACGCAGTGTGTGTGTAGGGATTCTCCAGAGAGATCTGACTGAAAGTGAGCGAAAAGGGGCGAGAACGTTTGAGTGAGCAAAGCAGAAAGAGAGCCTAGGCATTGGTGGCACTCTTCCGGAACATGGCTATCATGTCAGCTTAACATGCTCATGTAAAAAACCCAGTACCATACGGTATGTGCATATCCTTTTTTTGTCAACTCCCGTAAAGACTCGCAAGCCCACATCTCATGATTTTGGTGGCAGCCTCTAGCCTCCCCGTCTCTCGACAAAAAAACACTCGATTTTCTTCCGCATCTCACTCACACTCTCCACCACCGTTCGCCTTCTCTTCTGCAGATTATGCGTAGGTATAGGGGAAATTGTCTGGTCTGGAGTCTGGATGTGAGCAAAATAGGTGGGGACGATGACATTCTTTGGAGTATAGAATGTGAACATAGGAACAATACACTCTCGTCGTCGTGGGTAATGTATATTCCATGTGCATATGTCTGCTCACTCAAATGAAGTTAATAAATAGCTAGGGAGCGAGCTCAGAAAGGGTTTTACCTTATTACAACAATCATCGAACCCGAATAACCCCGACCGAACCCTAACTTTTTTAACACTTACAAACACACACATATATATATATATTCAATTCTAATTTCCTCAACTCTCCGAGTTTCACAGTGATACCCTACAGTCAAATTGGTATCATTCTTGTATTTTTATTCCTATTTGAACGAGAAAGAAAAAAGGTAATGGGTTAGTGAAAAGGATCAAGCAGGGCCTGGAGTATAAAAAACCTACAGAGTTGTATCTAACCCTACCGCACTCTTGTTTTATTCGGGTTTGCCCTTCTCTCAGCAGTTTCTCCTTGTGGGTATACAAGTAGCATGGGGACCGACTGGATTAAGCCTTTTAGCTACTTACTGCCATTTAAGTTCTTGCCCTCGTGGACTCGTTCGTATCAAACCTAATCAAATTGACTTGGTTCATTGCATTTCATTTATGATGTAATTTATAATGTGATACATGAATGCACAATTTTTGATTGTGAAATCGCTCCTATCTTCACCATAAGAGTGCCTGTGTGGGGCTGTTTTTTCTGGGCGATAGGCTGGTGGTGATGATGAGCTGCTCCTGCTGCTTTTTCACTGTCAATGAGCTGACTTCAAATTTCAAAAGAATACACACACACACACACACATCAAATCCTCCCAGAGTCTAACCTTGCCGTTTTTTCCTCACCTTTCTGGCTTCTTTCCACAATTTCATTGTCCGACCGACAGAAACAGAAAACCCTCAATTACTTTTACATATCCTGAACCAGGGTATGGGAGAGAGGGGGTATCACTAAAATTGTGATAATAACAATCGCACATCATCTTATTATCTATTACCAGTTCCAGATAAGGTTTTTCCGTAACATTGCAGACTCCTGCTGCTGATTGTTGTAGTTGATGAAATAAATGAAAGCTGTTAAAAACTCCAAGAAAGCGAACATCCACTTGGTCCATAAGTTCTTCTCCTCCTGTGTACATATGCATATTATTCCACTAATCTGTATGAGTGTAGGTAGTCTACATGTGAGAAAACGGCTCTCACATCATCAAAAGTGATTATAACCTGTGGCAATTACAGCCTTAAAGAATTAACTACTTACTTCTGGCTTCTGCTGCTGCTGTGGCATTCTCTCTCTCTCTTTATTTTATACACTGCTTCTTAGCTACACTACAAAAACACCAGCAAAGCCGCCTCTAGCCTTCAAAGCAGAGAAGTAGTTGGTGCGGAGGAGCAAAAAGAATATTAGGAAGAAAAACTGGAAATGATGAAAAATGAATATACCAAACTAATAAGAAATATTGCCTTTACACTCCGTCCTGACCGCGTCCACTTTTAATATATAACTCTTCACTTTAAATTTCCAACTGGTCAACCGCAAATATACGGGCCACTACTCACTCATCAACGAAAATGCAAAAGGCAGAGCCTGTGTCCAAGAAGAAAAAAAAACCGGCCTGGTTCTCCATTTCATCATCACCAAGTGAGACTACTCATTTGAACAAAATTGATATTCAATCTTGTATCTAAAAAACTCTAATTAATTCCGACCTCACCGTTGCTCCCGCTGCTGTTGATGATACGTTTAGTAAAACTCTGAGCTTTTTCTGCCTCCTATGTAAAACATTTGCTCATTGAATAGCTCGTTTTTCTTCATTTTATTTCATATCTTACATTTGATTAGTATCAACATCGCATCAGTCAGCAACTTGATGGTAAATACTTATTACTCCAAAAATACATAACTATAAAATGTCTATGAGCGAATAGGATGCATAATATTATAAGAAATGTATATATGAAATAACAGCAACTCCTTTTTCCCTTGTTTTTTATATTTAAAATCCCTTTTCACTCAAAGTTTTGGTTATTTAGTTAGCCTGTTATGTTAGCCCAACAAAAATTTATTAGTGAAAAAATGTTGCTTCACGGCTTCAACAGCTACGAATCGATACGCTAACGTTATACTCTGTGTGCTGTTGGCCACAGCTCCAACCAGCTAGCTCTTAAGCAGAAAAGAGGGATTAGTTTTGGTAGTTATCTTTTTGGCAGTGGCACTTTTCATATCATCAATTACTACTATTATTACGTTGCACGTAGTTGGGAAAAAGCACACCAGTTTGAGTTTAGAAACCACAGTATAAATTACGAATTCTTGCAGCTTCTCTTTGTCTATCTGCCATCACTCTTGTTTGCACTTCTCCCTTGACGATCCGGTTGTGTCTGGCTGCCAATCATTTCTCGTCTAGGCACATCAACAACATAAATTGTGAGTAGATGTATGTGCAAACAAAATCGTGTGGGATGGAGTTGGTCCTATGTGGAAAAAATTCACGAGTTGTGATTTAACGCGTATCAAATAAAATATGACCAAACGAAGGTAATTGAAATTTTATCTTTTTCATATTGGAAGGCCTCCCGTTCAAATAGAAAAATGATAATTGAAGATTTGCAGCAGCACACTGATTCCGCGCGGTAGGTACTTGTACACACATGATTATCCTGCGTTTTTACTAGGCACTCATTCCCTCAAAATCATTCGCATCTTTTAAAAAAAATAATGAAAAGGGGTGCATGGTGCAAGAAAAATAATGTAGTCAGTGTTTTGTGTACATTACTTCTATCCTTGATTTATTGCCGGTTTTACAACATGACGGTGGCCGTTTAAAAAAAATCTTTATTGTTCGCAATGAATTTAATCGGTTTGAAATAATCAAGGTAGATAGATATGTGCTCATATACTTATTGGTCTGTATTCTGTTCAGGCAAGAACCAAACGCACACCTAAACTTGATGATCAATAGCTGCCTACATTTCATTTTTTCATGTGACGGCAAGAGAAATGGTCGCTACTTGCTATTGGTGCATGAATGAATGCAGTAGTAAATTGTTATTAATAATCGCTATATATAATATTATGCGGCTACTACAACCACACTTGCTAACTTGGTAGCACAATTTACAAGCTGATTGCAACAATATGTCCGTGTTTGAAAACGGCACGCGGAACAAGCTTGTTAGGAGTTTGTTAGCACATATAAAAAATCAAATAGGTTGTTAGACTGGCCTGTTGGCTACTACCATCGCACAATATCACATTACTCATTTAACAACAGCTTTAGTGTTAGAAAGCACCGTCGCTTTTTGCCATTTTGGCACTTGTAGGCATATAGTTTTCGTTATTCATCATACATAACTTACTAGCTGGGTTCCCTATGAAAACGTTTTTATTGTTTCAGTAGTAAAGTATGTGAGCAGGTAATAACAAAACCACAAATCATGGCTCTCCTCGTTGTACAAATGGTGTACACTTACTAAAAAGGTGTAGGTATTCTAATCAAAGAGCTAATCTCTCATCGCAATCATCATCATCATCATCATGAAGTTGATCAGAAATCTGAAATGAAATCAGTGACAGACATCTACTTACGACTTTCAACTCCTTAAGGAGAACACAGGTAAATCACACAAAAAAATGAAAAGAAAACCATTTCGTATAGCAAGTTCAGGTCAGTCATGCACAGAGTAAATGTGCGCTTTTATAGCTTCAGATCTGTTATCGTAATTAATTAAAACTGTGTTTGCACGAAGGTTTCCATTTGGTTTGACACATTCTGGCTCTAATTGAATTTTATTACCACCCACAAAGACGACCTTAGTTGCACCACGGAAGAAGGCGATATATGTGAGAGATATCAGTAGCCAGAGCAGTAGTAGTACACAGTACACGCCACAACTTTACAAGTGTGATGGGATGAGTGGCACTGTTAACTTGAGAAATATTACGTTTGCATGCAATCCACGGAGGAATTCCCATTTGAACAAGGAGCTCACAATAATGAACTCAATACAAATCATATAAAAGTGTAATAAACTCACCGCTCCCTTCAGATTACGACTTTGGTGTTGGCAGAAATACGAGGCATTATTTGCTTATAAGATGCTTATTATTAGTACATATTGTATATTGATATTCTCACACATAAACACTCTGGTGGGGAACCCAACAGTAAAACCCAGCCGAGTAGTAGCTTTGCTCTACGCACCCACGCCACTTTTCAACATTTTATTTCCGAAGAAAATCATTAAAAAAAAGTTTTTCCCGTAGTGTACACCACATATCAGCTCCTTTTACACGAGAAAGGTCTGCTCTCTGCTACTCTGCTAGGCAGATATAAACACAAGTTATAAAAGAGGTATGACGAACATGGATTATTTTTTTCTCTTCAGATGGATGATAATATACGTTTAATTAGACTCATTTTTATTACCAATCTTGTTTGCAGCTTGTGTAAACGTTTACCTTGTTGTAGCACAGTATGAACTACATGCTGTAATGGTCTTCATGAATTCGCACTACTACTCCTGCAGATTATTGCGAAAGATTGGTATTAGATAGGGGTTACTGCAATCTTGAAAAAAAGTGCTAAAATGCACACACGATGTAAGATTACTTGGGTATAGCAAAAAGCTGGATGTGTGTGTATGTGTACACACTTATTAAAAAGGGAAGAATACCAGAAAAGCGTGAAGTTGAAGAACCTTACCACTTATTGTAGTTCCACAAAGCAGATAAAGAAAATCGGAAGATCTATAGGATTGACGGTCATGTTGTTGAAAAAGGGGAGAATGAGCCGGTGATGGATATCGGAGGAGCAATTTCCGATGGTCGTTTTCCCGCACCTCAATGCTCATATTTTTCTAAACTGCTGTAACTGTTTGTGCATAGAATTAACTGAAAATAGAAATTTGATGAGTGAGCTCCAATAAACATATGTGATTGTGGCAGCTCATATTTCATGTGCACCTAGGTGCAAGGTGTAAAGCATGAAATGGGCTAGACTAATAATGACAATGAGATGCAGATGCAATGAAAACTCGCTTGCTGTCTGGCCCCGCTTTATAGGATTTTTGGTAGTGTGCCGGAAACTTGTTTGTTAGTAATTTATGTTTGCATGTTGGTATTCCCCTACTGATATTCACTTGGATGATTTTTTTAAGAAGAAAGCATTATTTTAATGTTATCATTTGCTCCACGAGGATGCCATCAGGATGCTGAATATGAATAACATATAATGTATTTATAAATACATGTAACTGCTGTGTAAAATGCATGTCCTTTCAGGGAAAAAGTAGAAAAAAAGAGGAAAGGGGTCGAGGGAGAAAAAATATCCACTTCACGAAAAAGATCCAAGTGGCAAAGGCCAAGAGAACGGAAACATTTTGGGTTTTTTGCTCAAATAACGCAATCCCTCTCTTGACGAGCTCCGGTACACATTGACTGACGCGGAGTAAAAGGCATTCTTTGTGATAATGATAATAATGATGAGCAGAAAACGTTAGTTAATGTTTTTTACCAGTAAAGATACTTAAAATGCACAAGGTGAACTTGAACATAAGCAGCCGAGTGTTATTATAAAAATGTTGGTTATAGTTATGAGCTTTTGATACGGGAGTCATGAGCTGTTTTTCAGCACATTTCTATGCAAATGGTGGGAACTGTAGTGTAATAAATAGCTTGTTTAGCCATTTTCATCATGCTAACTTGTAACAAATTTGTTTGACTGTCGTAAACTACGAGTTTACAATATTGGCTGTTTCTGAAATGGCATAAATATACATAATCCACACTGTGTGCAGTGCATGTGTACCTAGTGCTAACAAAACGGTATGCAGCAGTTGCGTTTAGGTGAAGAAGGAAGAATGAAAAAAAAAATTGCAAATAATACCATATATTCTAAGTATGACGAACAAAAAAATGTTGGCTTGCGTTGCATTCTCCTTAAATCAAAAGGTCTACCGTCGTGCCACTTACATTTTCCTGAAGGTTCTCATTTTCTCAAGTGTACAGTTGTAACAGTTGCAGATCCACAGTGATACTCCATGTACGTTTTGTAACGAGCAAGATTATTTATGAACTAGAGGGGAGAGAAAATGTCACGCTTGTTCACTTTGGGTATTTTACATCCGAATCCATTTCGTCAATTATATTTGTACACCTCTCCACTACTCCGCTCAGAGTCATTCATTTGTTTGAGAGGAAAAAGAGTATGAAAGCTATGACAAGCCGTTTGGACACGGGTTTGTGGGCAAAAACAACTTGTCTATTGTATTCCACCCTGCGCATACGTTTGACTGTGTGTGCTCTCTTCTTGAATACAAATTTCGGTTAAAGAACAAGCCAAAAGCCAACATGTCATACTTTTCTAAATGTCCCCCTCTCCATACCAGCTTGTAAAACTAACTTTACAGCCTCCTTCATTTTCAGAATAGAAAAATATGGTTTAAAGTTTGACGATGTTTGTTCTGTGAAGGAGAAGAAGGAACATGAACCTGAGTCACTTCATGCTTTCATGGAGTGCTTTTGTACGCATGCCATGTACGTATCACTATATATATACGCACTGGAGTACTTTCGAGGATTTTCCATCCTCTTCTTGTCGATTGTCAACTAATTTTTGCCAAGTGTCACTTCAGCCCCCGCCTTGAGAGTGGGTGCATAAAGGTAGTGTGATTTATAAGATATGGAAAACACTACTTAGTTAGCTTTTTTTGTACAATGAACTCTTTAACCGAATTGTTTTCTAGCACAATCGCCGTGCTTGTTATCAACAGTGCTGATAGGATTGAGTAGATCAATACATCATTTCATTGGTGTGTTTACCCAATAGACAACTTCTTAATTTGAACCGCTCTCGTCTTACTTTGTACATAAAAGGGGACGACTGTCACCAGGGGCAAGAAATGCGGTAGAAGTAATTTTCATGACGTACTTCACTAACCGTAACGATACAAGTCAAACAATTGTGTGCGTGGTTTGAATTCACATAATATATTTCATGTGTGTGCCTTTGGAGAACCCCTATTCTGGAGTATCTTGACGGTTTGTGTGCACATCGTATACATACATGATATAATCATTTGTCTTTTATTCTTGAAAAGCGTTTTTGCGGGCGTTAATCGTCATAGCCATCATGTTTGATTCCTTCAGTCATTGTCTCTCGGGCAAAATGCAATTAAGCGAAGGGAAAATACAATTTATACGGCTAGACGGGTTTGCTGCATTTGGTGAAGTACTGTATGTATATGCTGTCTGAGTGATGATGGTGTGATGCTAATGATGTGAGAAAAATATTCTCTGGTTGACGATTTATTTCATCAACGGTATTACGACAACGCTGTGTTTGTATTACATTTTGAATGCTCAAGGTGTGCAAGACATTGTCCCTTTTAAAAAGTATATAGCTTGCTCCAGTAGCACGTAGCAAAAATAAAAGACCAGTTGCCATATTTTAAGTCATGTGTGATGGGTTTTGGCTGGTGGCTGGATGTGTGGCTACTGAGACATTTGATGGAATAAAATCGGACGTTGATGACATGGTTGCGTGACTCTAGATCCGAAAGTTTTACATGTTCTAGCAACTAGCAAGTAACTCGCAGGTTTAGGCTCTTACGTGTGTACTTACCTTACATTACGTTACACGCACTACCGTTTGTGCCCTTGTCAGGAACTGCTCTTTAATCCAATGACTCTTCAGGTGTCACATGGAGCATGTAACAAGTCGTGAAACTAGTAATAATAATGCTTACCTAGGAGAGGGAAAGCGCTAGAAGCAGAAGTGACATTTATCACTGGGAAAACTGTGAGTGGACAATGAAGTAGCAACAGAAAACAGGGGCTTTCTGACCATCACGCCTTTGCGATAAAATAACTGATAAATATGCATTTCTCGGAATAAATCTTGCATTACTTTTGGATTATGTCAGTCTAGAAAATGAATTTGGTGTGGCGCAACAAGCAGACATTTTGGCGTTGCGGATTTTCAAAGCAATAAGCATACACCCAAGCAAAGTAGATTTTGTCGCTTTTTACAATTTTACGAAATACTAGATCGTAAAAAAAATTCCCAGCTCGGAAAATAATGACCAATGAAATAAGCATCAATAATGCGAGTTGTTATCAATACATTAAAGAGTTGTACGACATAGTTCAACATTGTTGGCTTGCTAAGCTCATTAAGTGCATGCAACATGATCATGTTGTTACAATTACTTACACGTAATCTCCCACTTGCAGACAATATATTCATTTTTTCTGTCTGTTCACCAAGTTTCCTGTTTGTGTCGTGTTCCATGGTATTAGCGCTGTAAAGCGGAGGAGTCGTCTCCAAGACTGAAATAACATTTCAATTAAGTGTAATCATTCGATTCGTCTGCCCAAATGTGTGGCATGGGGGAATCTGAAATACATACTTGCTCTACTCTTGCACACATGTTCTCTTCTCCGTCATGCAGTTTGAAATTCTTTATGTAAATATTTCTCGCATGGGAAGGGAACACCGTGTTACGGAGGGTGGTACGATTTTGAATATTTTGTGGTCCGATCCATTGCGTTATCTAAGCAGTAATGAGACCACGAAGACAGCAACTGATTCACCAACAATGTATTCTAATAAGCGTATGAAATATGACTATCATCTTACTCCCGAGTGCAACGAAATGCAATGAAGATCTGATAACCTTCATCATCATCATGAAATTTGATATGAGCTCGCTCAAAAATTCTGTTTTTCGTATATAGCATCGTCAACTCGCGTATCACAACAACATCTACACGATCTTCCTTCTGGAGCTGTGACGGAATGTGTTGGCGTTAGCGCTGGATGCAGCGTGTAAATAGTAAAAGTAGTACGGAGAAAAAGTGTGGAAAATGTGAAACATTTGACGATGTGGTGATCATCACAGGACCAGAGCATCATGATGACAAGGGTTTGACCCCTTTAACCTATTTCACGACTTGCACATGTAGTCAAACTCATTTATTTGTCGCATTTGTGAACTGTAATGTGAGTGTAATAATGTGTCTATCTGGGCTGACCTCTTCACATCAGATCGGCTTTGATGTTTATGCTCTTTTACTTTTTAATAGGTATCACATCACCGTATCATAACCTATTTATTTCTTCTTCTGCCCTGCTGTCGTTGAGGTTCGAGGAGAGAATCTCTTATCAGGAAATTTCACTTTGAAGTATGATTCATTGAAAACTATCAGTAGCTGTCATAAATCACGAAGAATCATTGAATATGTTCATTATAGTTTATCATCAAGTGATTATTTTAAAACTTATAAAGTGTGTTTCTCGTTTAAACACGTATATTTGCATCTCCTTCACACAACATCTTCAAATACTGACGACAATGGGTTGCCCCATTACAAATTATATACATACAAATTATACAGTCTCTTTACTCTTCAGATAATTCACAGATTTATTGCGGAAAAGTTGGAAAAACAGTTAGAGACAGGCCCTGTGTATTTGCATTTCCACTCATATAATATTCTGCTGCTGCTGTTTTTATCTTTTTCCAATAGGAATCTCGTTCTGTCTAGATTCACATTTCCTTATAATCTCGTAAATATGTGTGACTTTCATGATTCATTTATGCGGCGTTTTTTGTCAATGATCACATGTTTCGCTCCTGTTCAGGATATATAGTATCTATGAATCTTTTCCTCCGGTCAAATATGCACATAAATGTTGGCAAGTCATCATCTTGCACTTGAATTGTGAAAGATTAATTACTTAAATCTACAGCAAAACATCGTTATATTCAAGTCAGAATTTATATATATTTTCGTAAAAAAGTAAGATAAAGTGAAGGAGCTTATTTTTCATATAATTACTGCAAAAGGGCAAGCTTTCATGGACGTATAAACAGCTTCCGTAGTTTTTTGGTAGGAGTATTACGATTTTATTGGTGATACACGTATTTATGTTATTTTTATTTTCTCCGATTCCCTGCCAGAGTATAATAAACTAATCACTCAAATATATTAATACATATACATAACTCAGAGAGAAAATTATTAACGATTTTATTGGTGATACACGTATTTATGTTATTTTTATTTTCTCCGATTCCCTGCCAGAGTATAATAAACTAATCACTCAAATATATTAATACATATACATAACTCAGAGAGAAAATTACAATGTTATCGCTGTAAAAACTACAACCCCTTCTCGTTTTTCCTCTCGGGTTTCCCTTAAATCCACCTCAACCTTATACCACACTTGGTATGCTTATATCAGCCGTCATCTCATCCCTCATAAATCAAAAGCGCAAGAGGAGAGGAGAGTGGGCGAGTGAAGCCTTTTTAAAATCTCGTAACGTAATGAGCTCAGAAAAGGAACCCTTTAATCAGCTATCAAGATCACATGAATCTCCGTAAACTACGATTATAATGAAAAATCTGATTTACTTTTCTCAGTGAAAACGTCAATTTTATTTCATCATTAATTTATTTCTTTGGACTGAGCTTTTAGGTAAATCCCCCCAATTTGAGGTTACTGAAAGCACCGCAACTTCCATTTCTGAAAAAGCACGCTTCGTGGAAACGTGTGCCGTTTATATTATACGTGTGTGAAACGGTGTGTAGGAAAGACTTTTTTCTGTGAGGTATATGCTCACATTCACACTTAAAATCATAATATACTTTAGGAATGGAAAAGTTCGTGAATACAAAAATCCTGCAGACAGACTTTTTTTTGGAGAACGAGGAAGGCGGATTGACTGGGCGGGCTTGTTCGTCGGCTTCACTAAAAAATCCCGTTCCGGGTAACATACCGT
>JAANSN010000334.1:0-65097 GCA_036850665.1 Dicranocentrus wangi | reverse complement strand
AGAGGCCTTGAATTTTTCAGTTCCAAACTTGAACGTGTGGAAGCAGTGAAAAGATCATGATCTGATCAGGATTTCATGATTTTGCTAAATACGGGGTACGTACCTATATATTTTACATGCAAGAAGTAGTACGTAACGTACGTAGTCTCTGGTCTGGTTTCTAGTATGTGACATGAAACTTTTCTTCGTTGGTGTGTGCTGCTGGTCTGGTGGTGCTGATGAGACAGAAAAGAGACTATACGATCGATTTCCTTCCACTTACTTGCCCCTTCATACTCATATACAACTAGTGATGACGATGAGAATATTATGGAAAAGCAGAGAAAGAAGGAAAGAACCCTCACTTCCAAACTGTCTGACGATGAGTGAATATTACCTTTACATATTACTCAACACTACTAGAAAATAAAATCTGTAATCAGATTCGAGATGTGCCTTAAAGTTCAAATATATATATATACAAGTATGCATTATTTAATCAATTAATTAATCATAATTAGTTAAGCAATTGATCATGGTAATATAATTATATTTGTGCAGTGATTCAATTCCTTCCATTAGCTTTCATGTACCTAATCAGCAGCACTCAATGTACCTCTTTCTTCCGGAGTCCGTCCATCGCTTTTTTGCCGGGTAGAGGCAGGCAGATAACAGATAGTAGTAGTAATATCGCACTCTCTCTCTTCAAAATGTAAAAACCTCTCACCCCCTCTTGTTCAGTTTGATGTACGTCCGCGTGGAGTCCCTCTGGGACAAAAAAGACGAGTGAACCCCCCCCCCTACTACGACCTGGGGGTCGGCCACCCCACTGGATGTCACCACCTTCCCGTTGTTAGTTATTTTGCTCACTGTCGCCTCCCTTCCCTGAGCCTTGACCTTGGGAGTCAGAGCGCGGTACCCATCGACATCCTCGACCATGATAGTAACGATAGCGTCCTCTACTTTCCGTACCACGGAATCGGCAGCCGCCATGACCTCCTTTCCCACGCTGCGGTTGTTGTTGTTGTTGATCATCTTCCTTTTCGTGACCTTCCTTGCCTTTTTCACCTTCACCGCGTGATTGATCTCGGCGCGGTCTACCAGGACCACCGTAACGGCGATATCCACCACGTCCGCCGCGACTCCTCCTTTAGTAACAGTAACCTCCTCGGCGGCGGTCCGCAGCGCAGCGTAGGGAGAACCTTTCACTGGCTCACCGGCTAGACCGGTTACATTGGTCGCCTCATTACCCTTTTCGCCGACGACCACGTCAAATTCGACTTCCTCACCGTCCCCTCCTAAAGGTCTTACCAATTTCCTTGGCTTGTGTTTAACGATTGCAGATTGATGTACAAAAACATCTTCCTTGGTATCAGACCGACCATATCCGCTCTTGACGTTAAACCACTTCCCGATACCGGTCACTTTGGTTGCGATGACTTCCTTATCTGTTGGAGCAAGCTTCTGAGGTAGATGAAATGTTAGAAGAAATGTACTTTCTTATCACCAAACCTTTCTTTTTCGTTACTTTTTCATATTTTTTACTTTTTGATTTGTCACTTTTTCATTTCATGCATTTTGTGTGGTTGACCTACTGACCGAGGTCGAGTTATTCATTCGCCTCATAAGCACAGATATTTAATCAGGAGGTCAAAATTCAGTAATTTGTCATTATGTTATTTTACTTTGTTTGATTGACCATTGACCGATTTGGCCGAAAATCGATAGGGGTTGTCTTAAGTATCTAGTAAATGTGTACGTCCCGTTTGGCTTAAATCGGATGAAACGTATGGGCGCTATCGCGCAGATACACGGGACAGATATTTTACCCACTCCCGTTAGTCCCGTTGTCTTTTTGTCCTGTTTTGATAATGTACCATGCACACATGGCACATAATAATGTAATGCAATACAAAATCATACCGGAGCGAGGAGACGAGGAAATGGAATGGAATATGAGAAAAATCATTATATTACCTACTTCATTTCACACAATTCACCACCACCTAAGCAACCACCTTGCTAAAAGTCTCTTTACACACGTTCGTGGGGGGAGGGGGTATATGGCGTGGTGGATAAATTAACAACAATGATTATTACTTCTAAAGAGAGAGAGAGAGAGAGTTGTTGTGTACCACAAGTTGCAAGTGTTGTGGAGCTTGCCAAGGGTTTTTTCCACTTTACATGAGCCGGACAAGAGCCACTACAAAACACTATACATATTTTATACGTATTACAATCAAAAAAATACGTGAAGTCGTCGGTGCATGCACTAGTAAATAGTAATATGGTAGTAGTAGTGAGTGCCGTCTTGTTTTGTAGACTTTTTTTTGGGAGAAGAAGCTCTGTTTCAGAATATATATTATGTGATTACTAGGCTCTTTCTCCGTGTTCCGTACTTATGTGGAGTGCGGTGGAAAAGGCAATGCAATGATGATGATGATGACAGTAGTCATACGGAAAGGAAGAGCCTCCAAAGAAGTAGAAGTAGAAGTGAGACGATGACAGGGCAAACTGGAAATGGCTTTACGTGTTACTAAACACTAGTAAAGGAAAAACCATATACGTAATAATATTCAGGGCAATAAAAAATGTAAAAAAGACTATGCGAAAAATGCGAAACTGCCAACTTGGCATTACTGTAATATAATATAATATGCTCTCTTATAGCGTCGGTGCCCGATTATTTTATTTTTCTTGAGAGATTGAAAAAATGTGATAAGTATGAGTGGGGTAAAAAAAAGGATATACCTATAGAGGAAAAAAAAGGTTTCTCCTCCTCCTCGTTAGATTCATAGGTAAAAAAAATAATACAAAATAAGAGATTGCATATATTGTAGAAAAAAAACATAAAATAGAGAAGGATATACAAAATATGTGTATGGTCAGCATTTCAATTTACATACTTGTCCGCCCTCCCTCCTCCCGATCATTCTTTGTGATTTGCATCTTCA
The DNA here is from genome assembly GCA_036850665.1 of Dicranocentrus wangi. NCBI lineage: Eukaryota > Metazoa > Arthropoda > Collembola > Entomobryomorpha > Entomobryidae > Dicranocentrus > Dicranocentrus wangi. The sequence continues at coordinate 62,164 of JAANSN010000334.1, read as the reverse complement.
TATCACGGCATATTGAGGATTTTATAGTAATTTTTCAATTACAGGTAATCATCCCGTTTGGGAAAATTGTTTATAGGAAAAAAATACACAAAAAGAAACTAACATTCATTTTTTTACATTTTATTTGTACACGCACGCAATCCAAAAAATAAAACGGAATTTCATCCTCTCGACAAACTTTTTTGAACCCGGGTATACTTACAGAAAGACAGAAAGCTAGAAAAGGAGAGAGTTTCATAATAATATAGGGTTTAACATCACATCGACATCACTCACACACCAGCCCAACCAGGAAATCCCCTTTTAATACAAGGTTTATAATATTAAATGGTATACTCAAGAAGAAGACTTGTATAATATGCATTAGTGGGAATATATGGTCGGGGGGATTTCACATATATACATAAAGTTTTGCATGCAAGTATTCAAGAGCGTGACTGAGGAGAGGAGAGGAGTGTGGAGTGTGGAGGAGAGTGCAGTGTGTCTTTTCCAGAAACATCATCATCATCAGTTGTTCTCCAGCAAGAATTGCCCTTCTCTCCAGCCCGACCGACCGAGTATGGAGCACAAAATTTCCAAACTTTGGAACATTGGAACTACATACTTTACAACGACGAGAGAAGAGCGGCGGCGGCGGCCCCTCTTCTCCTTCTTCTCTCCACATACCTACATATATTTTGGCCATGAAAAAAAATGTAGCGGCCGGCTTGTCATGAATCGGCATCATCATCATCATCATCATCTCCATCTCCAAAAAAAAATCATTTCCAACTTTGTCCTTGTCACTCTCTCTCTCTCTGAGTTGCCGTGCGTGCAGTGTGTGTGTGGACCAGAACCGTTGTGTTGTTGTAAACCATAGAGTACGTTCCCATTGCCCCAGAAAACTGCGACGAATTTGAAAACCTTTTTACTTTTTTTAGTATGTACATATTAACGTGGCTCCTATCTCGCGGCTCTCTCTCGTCTGGCATTTCTCTGCCCTTTTGTGCCTCTGTTGTAGAGAGCAGAGCAGAGCACACAGCCAAAATCCCGAATTCGAATGAAAGGTTTCCAAGCAATGGAACTAAAAAATTGGAAATTATTAATCAGTTAATCCTTTCATTATTACTTTTACTTTAGTTAACTCCAAAATGGGTTTAAAAAATTAGCCCTTTATTGTTTTAAGTTTTAGTGGTTTGATTGTTGTTCCCAGAAAAATCAAATCAAACAGTGACCGTCAAAAAAGGTGAGGAGAAGAGGAGAGGTGGAGGAGGAGGAGGGGGAGGAGGGGGATTTTATTCTGCCAGCTAGCTTCTCAATTCGGGAATTTGGGATATTTTTTGGGGGTTTTAAACTGAGGAAGTGCACTCTACTCACTCGCCGCAGGTGATAACCCACCCTCCACAGCAAAGTCTCCGTCTCCACCACCGTTTTTAATAAACTGTTGTGTCGGTTGTACTTTTGTTTCTGTTATTCTGATTTAGTGTTGTGTTTTGAGTGTTGTTGTGCTAAAGTGAAAGTGATTTACGTTTTTTGGTGATTGATTAAAAAGGAGTTTTTAATTACAAAGGAGGAATCAGCTGTGAGCTAATTATTGTTAGTTAATGCATCTATCTGCATCGAAATGGCTAATCCCAATTTGTTGGCAAAAGCGGTAAGTAAAGGTTGAAGGTGATTGTCAGCTGACTGACAGTTGTACCTTGGGTTTGCATTTTATATTTTCGAGTGAATGGTTATATATATCATCATTGTAATTGGATTGGTTAAATGTTTATAAGGTCGTCGTGATAAGGTGATGTGATGATACTGATGATGATAAAGTTGTACATTTTAATGATTGATGATGGTGTAATTAACGATGCTAATTTTTGGAATATTGGAATACCGTCCTTGTAGAAGCATGGGAGCATGCAGCATAAGCAGGCAGCCCAGGTGTTGAAGAAGGCGCTGGAAGAGGATCCGACCATTTTCCAGTATGATGAGGTCTATGATGAAATAGACCAGAAGAGGACTGAAAAGAAGGAGCAAGCTAGAGCGGACCGGAAGCCAAAGTATATTCACGAACTGATGAAGACTGCGGAACGTCGTCAGAGGGAGCATGAGCGACGGATTGAGAAACAGGTGCAGAAGGATTTGGAAAAGGAGGGGGATCAGTTTAAAGATAAGGAGGCTTTCGTCACCTCAGCCTATAAAAAGAAGGTGGAGGAACTAAAAAGACTGGAGGAAGAAGAGCAGCGAAAGGATGCTATTGATGGTAATAATATGTAGTTTCATTAATAATAATTTTTGGGGTTTTATTCCGAACTGGCCGATTACTGGCTGGTGGTGTTTGATTTCATTGATAGACATAACGGATGTCACCAAGCAGCAAGATCTCAGTGGATTTTATCGCCATTTGTACCGGCAGACCATGACTGAAGATACACAAAACAAGAAGACAGAGGAGGAGTCAACATCATCACTCGCTGGGAGTAAAGGAAAGTATCAAGACAAAAAGGCTGAGCATAGTAGTGATGAAGATGTTCAAAGTAAATCTGAGGCTCCGCCTGAACGCCGGCGAAGCCCTCAACCTGGTAGCCGCACCAAAGATGCTGAACGACACCGTCATCATCGCGGCGACAAAGGGAAGGAACGACATCATCAGGATAAGCGACATCAACACCGAGATCGGAGTCGCAGTCGTGACAGGGACAGGGAGTATAGACGGGATAGGGATAGCGATAGACATCGCGACAGAGATAGACGAGACCACCGAGATCGCCATCGTGACCGTGACCCTGATAGGAGTCGCGATCGTGATAGATATTACCGCTCAAAAGACCATAGCCACCGTTCTTCCAGACACTCTCGTCAGCACCACCACGCTTCTAGTCGCAGCAGATCTAGGAGTCGGAGTCCTATAGCGGATCGAAGCGGAAAGTCTGACAAGCATGTTCAAGGTCGTGGTAAACTTGAAAGCTCTAAGGAAAACTTTCGACCCCCAACTGCCGCCGCTAGTGCTGATGCAAAAGTTGCCACCGGTTCTTCGGACGAGGTTCAACGCAAGCTCACCGATCATCCAATTTGGAAAAAGAGAACGATTGATTGAGGTATTTGAAGGTGCTCGTGCTCGCTATTTAGAACGGAAAAAAGCTGGTCTAGTTATTCCCTATACCTCTTCCGAGAAGTAGTAACCTATTTAACAAATCATGTCTCATGAAACCATGCTATTCTATAATAATTGTTGTTGTGGTACTCGCAATTATTACTCCAGAATGTTCATTCATGTATGTAGGTGAAATGTACTCTTATATGCTATAGTTTGTATTTGAGATGAATACTACTCCTACTACTCCACGTTTTATAATGAAAGTTGTTCGTCATGTTTGAAGTAAAATGTTTCTACAGATGTTTACGCAACAAGAGACGCGCCTTTTAAAATAACACCGTTTAAGACGTTTATTACTCACGCATAATCATAATAATATAATATGTAGCAACATCGTTATGCTAATTCGGTTACAATTACTGATATATATATAGATATATAGAGATATATAAATTATATAATGTATTACTCTTGTCTTCCTGCCTTCGCATTTTGTGTTTTATGTATAAAACATTATTTTAATCAGAGGTTCCTCTCATTAAAGTAAAATATATACTTGATTGATTTTACAGTGGTATCCACAAAAACAGGTAACTTTCAGAAACTCGGAAGATTATTTTGTTCATAGCAACAATCGCGCAACGCGCAAGTTACGCGTTAAATCCTTTTTTTTTTGGTTTGTAGAGGTCCTAACAAAAGATTTCATTGTTGTCATTTACACATTTCAAAAGTATCGAGGAACTCCTCTTCTAAATATATCTCATAGAATATATTATATTTTATACAAAAATTAAGCTTTAAACTATTCTTCTTGTAACACTTAATAGTTATATATTATACATATTATGTATTTCGAATAGAATCTCTGGGAGTTGGTTGGGACCACGACGTCTGACAAATAAATAGCTTTCTTTCCACCTTCTTCTTCTTCTTCTTCACTAGTGATTAGGAAGCTCGGAGGGGCTGAGGGTGTGCCACTTGAAGTGTTTCGTGTTGGGAAGTTTCATCATATCCAGCCAATGTTTGAGGCGTTCTCCCTTGGAGCCTGAGCTAAGCACAATCCCACCTGCAATACCCACATAGAATAAACATGAAACAGTGAGACGAGAGGAGCAGTGTTCTCCAAGGTGTTCCATAAAGTGTTCTCAAAACTACTCTCCAGTTTACCAATGTAATCGTCATTTTTGCCCAAGTCCTTGTCCCATACGGAAATCACGAGTGCCAGCCTGGGCAAATCAACAATGGAAACTTTGAGGGAAAACTCTTCTCGAAACTCGGGATTCAAAGTGCGCCACTTGACACTCGTCCGGAATTTGCGATTAATGGAAAAACAACTGGTGCTCAGAGCTCCTTGGTTTGTATCGTGAAGCAGCCTCCTGAATTCAATCCACAGAAAAAGAAGAAAAAAATATATAGGATCATTGCATCATCAACATTATCATCATCATCGCCATCGACGCCATCACCTACTCAACGACTTGTTCGATTCCACTAGACAGTTGAATGAAGGAGGAGGAAAAAAAAGTTTTCTGTAGTTTTATACATTTCTCATCCACTCCACTCATCCTCTTTTGAAGTTCACACGACTACTACTGACTACTGAGTTCTTTTCTTCTCATATATACACGTCGGTTCTATAGGCTATCACGTAATTGAAAAGGAAGGGGTTGGTTGGCGTTGATGAAATTGGAAGCCTACAAGTTAGTCTATACATCATACAACACCTATGCATATAGTTCGTATGGGATATCGATAACAACATTTTGTTGTATGCCGACAAAGCAAAAAGCAAATTACTATATACTTCCTCCTATACGCATTATTATGTATCCTTCAGCTTTTCTCTCTATTCTTATCCAGTAAAGGGTGCGTCACCACGACCAAGGAAAAACTGTGATACTTGTGAGAAAACATCAACAGCATATCGCATGGTCATGAAATGATGATGATGATGATGTAACGTGATGTGATAGTTTTGTTTTGCTCGCGTGTTGTAAAAATATACGCGTTTCGGATGTATCTCTAGATTATAGAATTCCAAATATAACGCAGCAGGAGCTCTGCCTGCCTGAGCCTCCGTGACGTGAGTTGCATTTGAGCGAAAAACGCTACTACTGTATTTTTTTCCGGATTGCAATATTATCATCGCTGCTAGAAATTATCTACTCGAATCGAATAGTGCTTCCAATTCCAAAGCGTTTATTTTTCAAATTTATGCGTGGTTGGTGTGTGTTATCATGTGTGAAACAACTGGATACACTTATTAAACGTGAAGACATGACAAATTCAATAATAAAAGGGGTTCAGACGTTGTGTACTTTATAAATTAATACTGGCAATGTAATATATATGAGACCATTCATATGTATTATGTACTACTTTTGACTTTATTTATTAAGTACTTATAGGATTCTACCCTGGTGGTGGCATCCCCCCTCCTGAGAGATATATTAACATGCCCGTTTGTTTTATAATTATGTCAAGTATGTTGTATGCAATAAGTGGGCTAAAAGGAGGTAGGCAATGCATTTAAAAAAGCAGTTGTGTATAGTTCAATCAGTGAATGGGGAATCCGCCTTCTTTCCAACCGGGGACATCTAGTACGTCTACCCGCGTGCTCCTTGTTTCACTTTGATGTATATCTGGGTGGGTGATGATGATGATGATGCACCTGCTCCATTTCACGGATCAAACGAGTCAGAGTCGTGGATTGCATACGATATCTGTGTGTGTGTAGGTTTTTCATCCACCTACCACCTATCTCTATGCTACATGCTACATATCACACGCCTTCCCTCTCTACTGCTCACTGGTTACAATTCATATCTTTGGAACAACAGCAAAAAAAGTAAACGGGAGATAAAAAAGAGCTTTTTTTGGGGGTATCTTCTCCTGTCCCTAGGGACTTATGAGTAGCGAGAAAGATAGAAAAGGAGAGAGAGAAAATACTTACACTTTGACAAATGGATCCGATGTCCCATTGTGATCTAATGCGGGTAAATCCTGGGCCTGTATCACTCCCACAAGCAGCAGACTTTTCTCAGTCAAGTAAGTCAATGACAGAAGGAGTCGGCCTCGGCCCCACTCCCTCTCCTCACTCTGTTCAACGTTAAAACAATAAACATGTCAACTTTCACCCATTAAAAAGACAACAAGGAAATGTGTGCTGGGCACACACACACACACACACACACACACACACATAAACACACGAGAAAAACCTGTAAGCCCATAAATTCTTCCTCTCTGACATCATCACACAGCTTACTAGCAATTTGAAGACAGATGTCCGGTTACAATTAGCTTAGCCTTCCAACACAGGCACCGGGGTACGACGACAACAAGTGCGAGTGAAAAACAAATCTACATTTTCCCCCTTCTGGGGACAACAATGTCGCCGAATTTTGGCTAAATAAATATTTCCAGTGAGACCGTCTTCTTAAACCATTCTCTTCTTTCAATTGAGTATGATTCCAGCCAGATTTGGAACTCGCGAGATGATCATGTACATACTTATGTATAGTAGGAACGAAATATATAATTCTATAATTTACTGAAAAGCCATATAGTCCAAGGATCACCACACCGTATCACCCGCATCACATCTTCTTCGCCTTCCTCATGTGCATTTATGGACTTAGCTAGAAGAAAAGACGAAATGCTGAATTCTAGTATTCAACTTTGGCTTTCCACACACAAAGAAATCTCGACTCTGAGTCGTTTCTCTCTCTCTCTCTCTCTCTCTCTCAGCGCTCTCTTCACTTAAATTCATGCATATGGAACCACCAACCTATGAACTGTTTCATGACGGTATACCCGCTGCTGCTGCTGGTGGTGGTGGTGAAATTCCGAAGAAAATGTATAGGGGAAAGGGCAAGGGAAAGTCGCCGTTTGCATACTGGCGAATTCCTGCGAAACCATACATAAATGTAAAGCCATATTAGCCTCATCATCGTCATCGCCGCCATCTCAATACTGGGTATCTTTCTGCAACGGATATAATATGGGTTTTGGGAGAGACGGTTGCATAAAAAAGTGGATACAATACAAATTCACAACAGAACAGAGAGAGAGAGAGAGAGAGAAAAGGCATTATGATTCTTTTAGGTTGGTTGACTCCATTCCTCGCTGCCCCCCCACCACCGCCACCACCACCACACTTGCTTCAAGTTTCTTTTTCTCTCTTTCCGTCAGCCATGAACCATAAAAATCAATCTAACTTTGTATGGAATCCCATTGAGAGTTTAAGTACGGCACATAAGCACCACACGCGAAATGGACATGACGTGGCGGTGCTGATGGTAAAAAGTTACTGGTGCTCCTCTTTAGGATAAGTTTCTCAAGAATAACCCCACCATCAACGACTAAGTACTAGTCTGCCTTTGACTTTGTGAGTTGTTGTGTAAATGTACTTTTTCAAAGACCAGTTAGGAACTGCGTGAAGCCGAAAATTGCCTTAAAACAAGAAGTCATTTTGATGCACTCTCGATCCACACATCCTCCTCTCTTTGCTCGCAGCAGCTACATTCCATGAAAATGTTTAGGATTTGAGAGACAGCTGGAACGAAACTTCAAGTTACCATTGCCAATTCCCACATGCCCAACTCAGCAACCGATACATGCAAATATGGAGTTTCTTGAGAGTTTGTTTCCTTCTTCCAAAACAGTTTTCTCCTCCGTTACCACCATTTTGCCACTTCTTTCCACACAACCCAAAAAACAAAGCAAGCGGAGAGCTTGGTGCAAGCACCAGACAATAAAATAATATATATGCGATGTCGTTGCCGACGAGGGATGTTATGTCCTTCAGAAAACTTGACATTAGTACAGCAATCAAAATAAACAGTGAGCCACTCATATGGAGAAAGTGTCTCCTTTCATGTTCTTCACAAAGGCATGACCCGAGGTGTTCATGTACCAGAAAATATCAGAAAATGGCAGAATAATGTCATGAATTCTGGAATTCATAAGACTCTAAGTAGATAGCATAATATGACGTAACAAGTCCAATTTAGACTAGGAAACTTCATAATCAGACATAAAATTGAAAAGTTAAAAATGCTTGGGTAGCGCCTAATTATTTAAGTCTGACATCTGTGTTTAGTGTTCCATAAAATTCTTTACGAGTTAAAGTGTTTGTAACCTTAACTGTTTCATTAATTACAGTTTTCCTGGCTACCACCTCACAGAACTTTCTCACTCACCTTCCCCTCGTATAACCGAAATCTTGCAAACCAGCAATCTGACTATTAATTTGCCAGTAGTCAACATGTCTAGTTACAAGACACAGTTGGGGTCACTCCCCCACTCCCCCCTCTTCTTGTCAGTATAACAATTTTTGATTGCATCGCATTCTCCTCAATCATGGCATAATATCATGCTCAAACGGAAAACCTGTGTAACTTTCCCCAGTAAACCAAAAGTATTATGTGGCAATATAAATACCAAAAAGCCAATATTCGCGAGCCGTGTGTTTGTTAGAGAGAGACAATTTAGTCCCCAAATAGGAGTTGATGACTGACATATTTCCCATTTCCCTTTGTTCTACAGAGCAGTTCGGGAAAAACAAACAAGAGCAGGGGACAGGAAGCAGGTGAAAGAATGCATTTTATGAAGTTGGTCCTACGGGGCGACCTCAAGCTAAAATAGATAATAAAAAAAAGATTCGAGAACTCTCCAGTATTTTTCCCCATCGCTTTCCCATTCGACAGTTTTAGCTCACCATGCTTCCTTCTCCTATCATTTCCCATCCATTTCACTTCCCATGATATCCTTGACTGATTCCTACCATATGCGATTGTAATGCGATGATGATGATGGTGATGATATGGCAGGATGGCAGGCAGGACGACGATGACGACGAAATGTGAGGAACCCCTGTTTAACATTTTTTTCCTCTTCTGCTACTCCCTTCCCTTTTCCCGAAAATTCACATGCTTTTTATGATTGATGAAAGAAGAAAAGGAAAACAAACGGGGAGAAAGAGATAATAAATATATGATCAGTGAAATGATTCCGTGATAAACAAGTGCATCTGGCATCTCCACTGGCTCCATGACGGCTTACTACTCCTCCAGTGGATTATATAGAGCGATTGCTAGTGATATCCACCTAGGACTAAATGGGATACGAGACTAATACGAGTAGTTTGTCTCTAATGTATTGAGCACGAGAAGAGCTGATGATAGGCCTGTTTACACAAGGAAAAAGATATATGGTTTCCTTTCCTATCAAAGAGTTGCGTAAAATGTGTGTTGAAGTGAAAATGATAAAATAGAAGGAGACTTTATCAGTCCAACCGACCGAACATAAATACGATATCCAATATATATATGCATGCACCTTTTCTCATCATTGCATACATTACCTATAACAACTATGTATAACTACAGATACTTGTGATCATCAAAAAAAACTGGAGGAAAGTCCGTTCATCATTTTTTTTCCTACTCGATGGGAAGGCAAGGAAAGTTTCCCACCGGTTCCGGTTAGAAACTCGTGGCATAACATGTAATGCAACTCTAAAGTAAAGAATATATAGGTTCTTTTTTTCTTCCTCTTCTTTTTCCACCTTTTGCTTCCAGTTCGCTTGCCATCCTGGCCTGTTTGCACAAATGAAATGTAAAATGCTGTCTGTCTCCCTGCCACTTTCACTTACCAATCTTCCTCGCTCAAGGCTCTGGGCGAAACACCGTGTCTGTTGTGATCGAAGTCTGTGCAAAGGGATCTGTGCAGTTCCCAAGCAATCCTTTCCCCATCTGTCATCGTCTATATATGCCAAGAGAAATGAGTAGATTTTAATACATATATATATATTGTACTTATATAATAAATATCTTGTAACTACACATTCTCAAAACATGCAAGAACTGGTATAACATAACAACAGGAGAAAAAAATAATGTTATTCCTAATTCCTATCACAGCAGCAGCAGTACCTCATTCTCTGCGCTATATAGTTTTATATATTGTCAATGGGTTTGTTCGTTCGTTCGTTCTTTCCTACTTTTATAGACGATGTTCTTAATATTCTTGTTCTTTGTTTTCCCTCCGCTTTTGCATTACACTTTTTGATCCATATACCAGAAGAACTGAAACCCCGTAAAAGTATGAGTGTATAGATGCAGGAGCAGTTTATAAGAGTGGAGGGATATCGGGTACGAGAAACGGAACGGGAAATGGCGTGACATTACAAGGCATGCAAGTACATTGGTTTTAATCTTCTTTTCTCGATTGTAAATGGCGATTACAAGCAGATTACTCAAAATTGTTGATGCACATCCCATGCTTTCCTCTCTCCTAATAAGATTCCATCTCTTTTTAAACATGAAAAGGGAGGAAAAAACCAGTAGGCGAAGGGATTTTCCACGTGAACTCATGCCCTCCTTCCTTTCTCTTACTTTCTTTAGAAATTCGAGTTGCAGTGTAGTTTACATTTTTTATTCAATTATACAGACAACAACCGGGTTATTTTCCAAGTAGAAATAAGTAGAAATTCAAATACACGTTTTTAATGGGAGGACATGCGAAAAGGAAAAGTTTGAAAGCCATATAGTTTGAGAATTTTCTCCTTCATCACAAGGCTGGCGGATTGCATGTGTGAGTTTTGGGGAGAAAAATTGCTTAGTTCCTTCTAAAGTCGTTCCTTTTAATAAATTGAACTGAGCGAGAGCAAACTTTGGGTGAATGGGAAACGAGAGCCTGTTTGTAATAAACTGACGATGAAGAAATTTGTGCATTTTGCTGAAAACGTGCGCTTGTCATCTGTAGATTTGCTGGTTGGTAATTAGGTGAAGAAAGTTGAAATAAACTTACCCATTACGAGAATCTGCAAGGTTTGCCATGTCAAATCATGTGGAGTGACACCGTAGAATGTGAGCGTCTCGTTAAATATCGGATTTACCGACTTGTGTATCTTCTTCGTTCTGAGGTGTGTGCCCTAGGAAGAGGAGCGAAATAAATTCAATTTCACCAAATTTTCTCCCACCCGTCACGATACTTATATAGTAAAGTTTTTGGGAAAGGATTTTTTAAACTACTAAAATGACAGTGGTATTGATATGTAAGAAAAATGTTCTCATAATTGGCAATTCGGGAACGCGAGTATTGGTTTACATGGTATTAAACTAGCTAGGTATCATTTTTTACCAATTTCTCAAGCGATACATGTATATCCCACCACAGAACATGAAGCTTAGAACATTTCCTTACTCATATCGTTAGTAATACTATACCAATACCAACTATATATTTAGTGGAGGCACTGTCATCAACGTGCAAGTTGTAAGATGGGCTTGTTGAGACAAAGGAAAATATGGTACAAAAGTAATAAAAACTAGGATGAAAAACACTCGCTTCTCCCAATCCCAATCTTCTTTTTTTTTGCTCAAAACAATGACATGAAAAGTATGGAGGGGGTAGGAGATAAAAGGCTAAACACACTACATGCTTCATTGTTCTCATAACGTTTTTATTACGGATACTACTGAAGTCATTAGAGTGGGGCATTCCCCGACTTACCTCGAACCTGGAAGGAATCAGCTTGAGAATACAGTACGGATCCGAAAGGCCGTTAATGTCCATTGGGGTAAGATCCTGAACAAAAAATATACACATTTTTAAAGACGACACAAGTTTAAATGTCGTAGTTGAACATTTCATGGAGTGAAGTCGTCCGTAGCGGTGGCGGGTGTGGTGGTACTGGTGATGCGGGAGCAGAATTGTGTGACGAAAATGCTTTTGTGCCTGCCGTCGCCAATTTAGGAAGTGCCTCCGTGTGTGCTACTGTGACTTTTGTTTTCTTTTTGAAGGGATACCCCTTTTGGAATGAAGTGGTGCGTGTATGAAACCTTTCATCATGACATTCCACTCGAGAAGGGATTCAGCGGATTAGAAGGGAATAGGAATGGGAGAAAAGGAGATTTTTACGAGTGCCCTTTCATCATCTCCTCCTTCCTGTGTCATTATCTCCTACAAATCCGCAAACTGTGCATACGAATATAGTGGTAGGTATATAGTCGAGCTGATATTAGAAATACAGACTTCTGACAACTGATAGGATGGGTGATGTGATGAGCATGAGCACCGGCGATAAAATGTTTGTATGATGGCCTTCCGCCTACAAAATCATTCATTTTATGTTTACTTTCCTTTAAATGAACAGACAGTCTCAGATGGGCAGATTGAATTGGCGGAGAAAACCCAGCTCAACAGCCAGACATGATATTATAGTCGCTCTTGGTTATCATTCGTTTATTTCTTTCTCTTTCTCTCTCTCTCTCTCTCTCTCTCCCCTTGTCTTACAGTCTTCTTCTCCTAATAACTCATTTTAACCATGTTGCCCTACGTCGTCGTCCCGGTTCCTCATGGGAGTTTGCTGGAATTATTTTGGGATTTCATCAGTCAGTCTTGTCCTTTCTCAATATGACTGGGCTCATTACGTACCCCTCTCGCTCTGGTTTGGGGATTATGTTGCATTGTGCAAATTGGAAGAGATGTGCTCAGCAGAACTGGTATTAAACAGAGTAAACAAAACATGATGCTGCTGCTGAACATTGCTCCTGCTGCGTTGTCTTGTCTTAAGCATTTAAGTATAAAATGAAGCATGTATGTCTTATTCCGAATGGGTTATGTGGTGCCTAATATTATTATTGTGTGTTTTATCTTCATGATGATTACTCTACTTTATCTGGAAAATGGTGAGCATTCGCTGAACTCTTTATTTGGTGGTGGTGTCAGATTTCATAAAGAAAGATGATGTGTAGACATGCTATCCATTTCAAGAATTCCATTTCATTCCAAATGCTATGCTTTTTGTATTTTTCAAAACGGAAGGGTACTGCTGCGCCATAAGCAGATTCAAAATGGATATTCCAAAAAGGAAACCAGTCCAGCCACAGATGTATTATCTACTTCTCGGGTGGTAAAACTCATCGCATCGCAAGTCTTTGAAGTAGAGTAAATTGGCTCGGTTTTCTTATTAGTTTTTCATTATTGCTTTTCATTCATGTATTTCCCTCATCAAGACTCTTAGTCCTTGTGTATTGGTTGCAATTAAGCGGATGAAGGAAATAGCGAAAGCAAACTGACCCATTTTGTAGATATTTTTAGATTTGCAGAGGTAGTAAAAAAACATATATAGATATATGTATGAAGTCAATGTGTGGTTTCAACTTACTCTGCGAGCAATAGAGTTAGACGCTAGTGAATGGAAAGAACAACTTGCGGACCCCATCATAAAAAGTTTCCAATAATAATAATAATAATACTGTGTAATATGAGACAGTACGAACTAGAGATATATGCCATTTTGGTATATAACGGCCGCGTGGGATGTGTGTAATAAGGGTTTTGTATTAGATTTCGCTGGAAACCTTGGATCTCTCACCTTGGCGTGGTGCACTGAACAGTGAAGAGCCTGATGAGAGTCGTCGAAGAGGAGGGCAACTTCAATGATCCCAAGAGGAGACGAAGACTGTTGGCTAGTGGTGGCCGCAGATGATGTGGAAATTGAAGGAGTTGAGTTGGTTGGCTGATACAAGCAGTCGTTGGAAGATGATCCGGAAGATTTGGGGTTATTGTCTCCGTTTTTGCTGCCCCCACCCCCAGCTGCTCTCCCTCCACCATTATGATGATCAGCGGAGACAGTTGTAAAGTCAAATCTCTCAATGGACTTTTGACGAGAGGTCAGGTCTAAATTGGAAGAGACAGTGTCAGCCGAGGCTGAACTCAAATACGCTCCGGCAGACAAGCCCGGGGAGGTACTAAAGGGGTGATGGTCATCATTGGAGGAACTCCCGGCGATTGGGTTACTATCACGTTTACTCTTTTGACTCAGTCGGGTTACCGGAGTTGGGGTGGGAGAGGCTTCCCTACTTTTCATTCCAATTCCGCTGCCACCTGTCCCCGAGCTGCAGCTTAAGCTAAGGCTATTCTTTTTGAGGAGCGACTTTGCTCCTTCAGCCCCGTGATGCTTACTCGCAAAGTGGGCTGCAGCTCCTTCATCCCCAGATGAGCTTTCATTCTCTTGCTCGGATTGCGACCTGTTTGGTAAATTTCTCGACCAAAAGAATCCCCCCCGACCACCACCACTACTACTACTCGCGGTGGCCGCGGTTGCGGTGGCGCCCCCACTTTTCTCTGTCGTGGAAGACAAGGCGGTTGACGGGGACGTGTTAATATAGCGGCTAACATATTTCTGCTCTTGGTACCTGGGCGAGGCCGCATACTTCTCGTAGCTATTCGTATAATGGTTCTTCTTCTCTGGTAAAATATACTTTGGCACGCCCTGCACCAAACACATTTTTACAGCCTCAGCACCGGATAACAAGACTTGGAAAAACATAGACACACAACACACACAAACTACATAAAACATTGATCTTCACTCCTCTACTCGTCATGCAATAATTGTTGTGATGATGACTGAATAATTATTATAAGCAACAATATATAAGTACAACTATATATCTATATACTACACACCTAAACGCTAAAGCCAAACGCCATATACTTAAGTATTATATATATGACTATGAGAGCGAATTCTTCACACAAAATATTTATTCAAATACCTTGTAGAACCACGCTCCAGATTTCTTAATGAGCTCTCGATTCTCTGAGCACAGTTTACACAGTCTGACCATCGAATCCTTATTTGCCACCGCTGGGCATATTTTGGCCGAGGAAAGCTCAACCACGCATTTCCTACACACTGACTGTGTATTTCACCCCGGCAGCCAGTCAATAATGGAGAGGAAAATAAAAGTTTTAGATTCAATAACATATTATTCAAATCCCACAATCACTCATCCCCTTGAAATTCGAGTACATATATAGGGAGTGTAGGTAGTAAGTATTTTTGTGCTGGAGCACCTTTTGACAGTCATGGCACTTGTAATTGGACCTTCCAAACACGGATAATCCAAAGGCATCCCCACACAAGATACACTCTGTCGTTCCGTTTCCACTCGCAATCTTTTTGAGACTCTCTAGTCTATCAACCAGTTTCCTATGGATAATAAAACCAAACCAAACACAGAATACGACGTACCCTTATATCCATCATGTACACGGAAGACGTATGTATATCCATCACATCCTCCTCATCCTTTCTTTTACTTTTCCTTTTACTCACAACGAAACGACCAGTGTGTGTCAACCTAATGAGCTGTCTTCTAAAATCTCAAAACTGTCTCCTACGACGAAAATAATGTTCAGCTATGTAGTATTTCATTCAGTTCAGTCAGTCAGTGTACTCCTGCTGCTGCCAGATATCATTTTATCCCTTATCACAACAACAAAACTCTATATCGTTTTCTAATAAGCTCTCGTTCAAAAAGGGTGTGAGTAGTGTGCCCAGGTTGTTATGGATCATGCATGCATATCTCGGATTTCATAGCCCCATTATTTCCATCCATTATAATTCTAGTGTTTAGGTAAAGGCTGCAGTCTTCCAGATCCATGTCTAGTTTACCATATTATACATCCGTTGTAGTACGTATGTTCCCTGATTCGCTGCAAAATCAACCATTTCGTAATGTGACTTATTCAGTGACGACGACGGGAACGCGGGTATTTCTCCTCCCGTACATGGCCTACACACTCTATCTCGCCCAGATTCTATTTTGTCGGGAAAGCATTTTTTGATGAAAATCCTGGGTAATAACATTACAATTTTTATATTCGCATTAGATGTGCACACAAAAGGAAAAGTTTTTGGTTTCCCATGCTCACTCTCAACAAAAGTCACGTAGGTATGGTGTGTGCATGTAAAAATGCAGGGTGTGGAGGAGTATATATATAGCTATGCATCACATCCTTCCTCCCGTCTCCTTTTCTCTTTTTGTTTACGTAAACTCTCTCTCTCTCTCTCGCTCTCAGTTACAGAATTTCTCCATCTTTTCTCCCTCGCCTAGCATTTTTTCCTGGGAAATAAGGGAGAAAGACAAAATGACAAAAATGAAGAAGAAGAAATGCCACTCAGATTGCACTCATAGTCGGATTCCCAGGAACTAAAATGTAACCAACATTGTGCCGTAGGGGATGAAAGAAGCACCTATTTGATATAAATAAGTACATTTATCTGGGAACAACGTGAAAACTAGAATGTACTCTGCGTTGCTGCTCTACCATATTTTGAAAAAAATATCCTTGAAATGGGAATTGAAAAGTGGGCGAATTCCGGCAACGTCTTTGATTTTCAGTTCATTTCATCTTTCATTCGTATAGCTCATGCTTTCAATTTTTCTAGCTAATATGGATCTTTCTTTTCAGAGGATTCTCCGCTCTCGCTTGATCAAATTCGCAGTAAATTATTGTTCAGGATATCATCATTGCTATTTCTTTGAGAGTTATTTGACTAATTTGTCAAGTAACCAAGCATTGGAACAGAGTTGTCCACTTTTTGTCATGATTACCCGAAAACGGCAGGACATATTTGAATTCTATACCATTTCGGTGTAATTGATTATCGCTCATCACCAAATCACCATGACACGTTTCTGTCTGATAGTTAAGGATGATGGCCATCATGGTCCATGATCAATGATAACCATTAGAACCATGATGGTTTAAAACATATATTGAAGTAATATGCCAACTGCTGTTTTATAAGTACTTTTAGCTGGCTGAATTAATTTATTTTTGTAATACGACGAATGCATACATATGTTGATTTAACTTTCAGACGGCTCCACGGTTCGCCTTCGCATAACATATGCGTAGGTTTCCATTGCCCCAGCCAGTTTGACGTCTGGTATCACAAAGTTTCTGTGCTTACGCTTACGACTTACAGCTTATTTTAAACCAGCCAAGCCAACACACGTTCTATTTCTTCACATTGAAAGTCTGTCTGCAAACCAAACTAAGCCGCAATATATTAGTCCCCATTCGCCCTTGAAAGGTTTCGTCACATCATCAAATCAATTCCCCAGTCATCACAGTATTTCCTCTTTGTTATTTGATTATTATTAGCATCCAAAAATAAACTTTTAATGGCAACGGAACGTCGGAAAACTTGTAATTATTAAAGTTCATCTATACACTCTGCATACCTGAGAGAAACCTAAGAGAGAGAGAGAGTGAGAGAGAATATAATACCTCGGGCATAAAATTACACCTACAGGGTTTTTTTTGCATTTTTCCTTGTCCAAATCCAAAACTACCCAACAATGAAAAACTAATTTGCACCTGTAAAGCCGTAAGCACACAGCGTCTGCAACTGCATAGGTTATGGTGGTGGTGGTACTCCACAACATGCCCCGTTTTAATAGAAACTTTTTATAATAACATGGCACACGGTCTATCATTTCCCCCTTTTCTGCCCGAAACTTGTTCCAGGTACGGCTTATACTACTTGAAAGAATGTGATTTTTTTTTCAGGTAAACATTTAATGATATATGCACAACTGCAACTTTACAATATTATTATGAGAAAGAGTGAAGGATGGATATTATGGTGTTCTATTCATGCTGGCTGTGTTGTGGTGCTCGCTTTAAAAGTGCTTATAATAAGGATATACTATAGTATCGGTTTTCAGAAAACATCTTAAATTTCTCGCTCCATTCTCCTCCAGCAAAACTGGAAACTAATATAACGAGATTAATTTACTTTCAATCCTCCGACTCCGTCCTCGATTATAGAAGATAAAAAAACTGATTTCTATATTATATTGCAACCCGCCGCAGCAGCGGCCTCCTCTCAAATTGAAATTGGGAGAGTCAGTTGAAAAGGAAAAGGCACAATTAAAAAACTTTCTCCTCCGTTATCGTCCTTTTTTGTTCAGAGGGTATTGATTGACAAGAGAAATAGGAGCCTTTCGAGAGAGAAAAAAAAAAGAAACTTTTTCCTCCGTTCCCACATCTCTTTCCCTCCAATTTTTGTACCACAACAATGCAAACCCTCATTTTGAGTGTGCATAATATCTCCATATTTGTGGGGGGAGGGGAGGGTACAAAAAAAGGTAAGCTGATCCGAAAATTTGATAAATAGCACGTAACTAACTAACTACTACTTTGTATTCGTACATGTGTATTCTCTCGCTCTTTCCATTGTGCTGACTCTGCAGGAGAAAGCCGAAAAAAAAACTTTTTTCTGGCTAATTAGCAATCCACGTGTGCCAGCAGCCTCTCTTTCTCTTTCCACTTTGAAAGTATGATGGGAGAAAGGGAGCATGAAATGCAGGTTTGATTCAAGGGGAAAATCACAATTTCAAATGGAAGACAAAATATAAGAAAAAAATGAGGCGCACAAACCTAATCACTTTTATAGACGTCTCCTCCGTCGTCTTCTTCGTCTTGTAAGCAAACAACCCTGACTGAATATACGGCGGCGGAGGCTCTCTCCCTCCTTTGTCCGCCCCGTATATTTTCATGTATTAATATAAATAGGTAAAACGCTCGAAGCACATCTCCTTTCCGTTCCGTCTAAAGCTTCCGAAGGAAAAAAAAGTGAAAAATGGCGCAGAGGGAGTAATATCAGAAACCTTAGCTAACTGATGGATGCGATGGCGGGGATGGATATTTTGTACGTTGTATTATTATTGTACTACTACTACTACTTTAAGAATTGTATAATGAATCTGAACCAGTTCCTCCTTTAAAAGAAATGACTCTCCTTCTTCGTTCTTCGGTTCTGTCTTACAGGAGGACTGGCAACTTTTCATGTACAACGCTATTATAACGTATATATAAGTATATAACTAAAACTATGCACATGCCTGTGAGTGCAAGTTGACTATATGGCTTGCAATAAAGTTGAAGGGGAAAAGATGTTACGTTTTTAGATAACTAGATGTAAATACATATAAGAGATATATATAGCATTCTCGCAAAATGATGATGATGATGATGATGATGGTTAATAGGAAGGAAGTTTTTTGTTTCCAAGGGGGCTCATCCCTCTCTCTCTCCGTACACAAGGTCTTTTTCCCCCTTTCTTCGACGAACAAAAGGAAAATCAACAGAGGAGAACATTTTCCAAGTAAAGCCAGGTATGAACAGAAAGGGAAGGATGAGAAACTTTCATTTTTCTCCTTACATCTTCATAATCATCCGCTACGTGTTTCTTTTTTTCTTTGAAGGAATTTCATGAGCATAAGTGAAATGGCTTTCCCGTCTTTTTCTCTCTCTCCCTCTCTCTCTCTCTCTCTTCATTTTTTGGCTGTTTGCTTGCTCACACGACGACGGAGAGACTGTGGGAAGGGTTTTTTTTGCCAGAGTAAATAACTCAAAATATTTATGCCTCTTTAAGACGAAAAGTTTTATCTAATACAGTAAACGCATCAAAACGCATCAAAATGGCAAGAAAAGAGAAATGATAAAAAGAGACGTAGGTATTGGTAAAATCACTTCCCACGTTATTTACTCTCGAAAAAAAATGTCACCCCCACCCAAGAATAATTGGCTTTCCAAGCTTTGGCAATTCAAATTTATAAATGCAGCAATTAAATTTCCAGTGAAATTAAATTCTATTAAATTAAAAACTTTCTCCGTCTTCCTCTAACAGCAGCTGCACGTGGCCAAGTGTTGCATCATCACCATAACTAGAAGGGCATCCGATTTTGTTAGTTTTCAATTTCAACGGAAAAGTATATTATATTATTTTGCAATGAATGCGGCCTACTCGTGCACACGCCGGTTTTCAAGTGAGCTCGTCATTATTACGAGTACAAGGCTACTAACTAACAGGCTATAGGAAACGGGAATCAAATACTATGCTCGAGTTAAATAGCACCTTAAAATGAATCCTAACAACAATCCAACTTTAATTTTCTCTTCGCCGTGTGAAGTTGAAGGGCAAAAAAAGTTTTTTTTCTACTTGTTTCTCTCTGTTCCTAGTTGTCAAAATAGATAATTACCTGAAGGTTTTTTTTCAGAATTGGTGGAGCTATATAGTATTTAATTGGATCCTTTCTTACCCAACTCGTTGCTGCTCACACAAATCCATTTCCTCTGCTTTCTTCACTACTGACACAATCATCTGTTGCTCCTTTTCCGTTAAAGGTTCAGGTTTTGGATATGTATTGAACTGGTTCGTTTTCAGGGACCAACCTGACTTCAATCTGGAAACGAAGAGGAACATTATGGATTACTTTTTTTTCTCTCGCCCATCTTCTCACACGGACTAAGGATATTGATTAAAAGATGGTAGAAAAGAATGTGAAGGTGTGTGAAAAAAAATTACTATAGAGTAGTAATAGCATAGTAGGCTCTTACTTGGCTCTCAAGGCAAGTTGTCGGTCATTTGGACAAGCCCAGGTAGGCTTTGGACCCCGTAGACCAAACTCCGAAGACATGATTTCATTTAGCAAACAATATCTCCTGTGCAACTGCTAACCTACTTGTTTCCCTCTGTTTTTATCACTGTTTCCTTTATTTTTACCCTTCCAATATATTATTTAGAATAGTAGGAAAGAAAGGGAGAGAGTATAGTATATTATTTATATATATATACATATATATATATATAGAGAGAGAAAGAGACTTCTATATAATATCATTCTCGGCAGCACCATCACATGTATCACATCACGTCGAACGAAATCCTTCCCATCTCACTCTTCCCATTTCACTTTCTCTCTCACTCTCTCTCTCTCTCTGGCGATAAATGTTGAAGTAATCAAAATGCCATATATATCTATCTATAGACAATGCCAATGCACCAGCTAGACCGTTTTTTGTTTTTTTTACCTGCTGCGGAGCCCTATCTCCCTTATCGCGTATGGCACATATCACATCACATCACATCACCACTCACTTTTCTTTCCCCACACTCTCTCACTCACACACACTAGCACACTTTTTTTTGTAACCCGGTGAAATCTGAGAAGAAATATATAATATATACATCTAAAATAAAAATGAGAAATGAAGGATAAAAAGTTTTTTTTAGCGTCAGGTACGTCCGCGTTGGGGAAAATTCGGCAAGAAGAAGGGAACGTCAAATAATATGGGTAAAATAGTGACCGGGGAATACACAACCTGTCCCATGTTGTTGAATCCTATATGCTGAGAGATCGAATCCTTTTTTTTCCCTTCTTGTTGAGTTGTCACTCATCCTCTAAAAAATATCTCCTCGAACCCCATCAACAGTCTCACTTTCTTTATATATACGTAAGCATGTCGCTTAAACCAAATGCCTGTTTATTGTTTTGCCTCTGCTGTTAACTGCTTGTCTATTTCTTGGATAAACTGTTTGAGAGTCAAAAAATCCCTTTACAAAATAAACTCATATATTTTCTTCCAAACGGATCCTGAGGAGTTTTAAAGGTGGGTAAATAGTATTCCGAGGAAAGAGAAAGTTGTGACTTTTCTCCCTAAGGAAACTCGATAAAATGTTTTGCTGTCCAGAAATATGTACACGCATATGGGGTTCCACGCCCGACCGACAGACGCTTGACTACGTATTGTTTGAAAACAAGAGGAATTTTTCTTGCTTTCTAGAATCAGCCCTGGGCCAACCCCAATTTCCTTTTTTTTACCATCAATTATATATTAAATGTAAAGTGCAACATGAAAGAGTAGAGATTAGAGTGGTGGCGCACTGGGATATATAAATTCCTAGTTTAATGCGTTTCATAAGGTGCTAAATACGAATTACTAGAGTTTCATTTTGAATTCCACTGTTTAAAGTATTGATTTCGAGCATGTGTCCCACTTTGACTTACATTTTTGACCACGTCACACACGTCACCACAGTCAGTCTGGGTCGCTAAACTTTTCAGGTTGCTCTCTGGTGCTCTGCTGGTGTGGTTGTTGTAACGAGGGGCTATTTTCATTTATGATTATTTATTATCTTTATGCATGCACGCATGCAAAGTGAAAATGAGCTGCTGGACTTGATTTCGTTCGTTATATGCACACAATACCGCATTTATACCGTCTTAAATACCAGAGTTGCGAGACCATGTCAAACATTTGCATAGACTCACGGAGGTGGGAAAGAAAATGAAGAGGTAATCTTGGTCAGAGAGTGTGTAGTACAACGTTGACGTTGTCGTGTTGTGTTCAAGAAATCCAAGTCCACCTCAAGTTCGAGCTGATTGCGAGGCTGGTTGGGTGTGCGTGTTTTCTCCATCCTGGGCACGTAAATGTTCATGAATAGATATCTCTATTTTTTTCTTCGCTTTTCCCTACCAACTCCTTTCATTCCTACTTGCTTAGCCTTGTGAACGTAGTAGTACGGCCGTCGTCTGACGAGGGGTTTCGCGTGGGTGGGTGGCGCTCTCCGGTTACACTACTCCCGAATAGATTATCATGGTCGATAGGCTGCCGGCTGGGAAAGAAGAAGAGAAAAGTGTGTTGTGTTAGCATACTGCCTGGAATTTCTCCTCCAATATGTGGTGTGTGTGTGTGTATGACGGTGGCTCGTTCCACTTCCACTTTTTGGACAGGTGAGTACACACTTCTCGGGACCCTCGAAAGCGAAATCCAGACAGGTTTTCCTCCGTCGGGGAGTATACTGCAAACAGTTGCGGAAGAGCCCCTTTTTGTCGTCTTTAAAGATCAAATCAAGTAAAGTTTATTCTCGTGTTCAACAATAAGCCATGTGTCCGTCGGAGATTGTGTCCACTTTACTGCCAGGTCTAGGCAAGGTGGCCACCAACCACCTCACAAGAAAGCAGGCGCTCCCTGAATTGTTTCCGAGAAAATTCACACAAAAAATGCACATATATCACACATCACTATCAGTCATATAATATATATAAAGTAATGAGCTGCATGAGCACTAGCCCTTAAAAATTCACCAGGGAATGGGAACGAGACTACTTTTATTTTACCATGAAAACGCCTGGCAACCTGGTCTATTCTCGTCAGGGAAAAGGGGGGAAATTTTTTAAGGGGAGAAGGTAAATTAAGTGGAAAAGTCGAGGTCGAAATCAATTTGTTGCTGCACGCTATATGCACACACTCAACCAAAGCAACCCCAGAGTACATACATTTTAATTAGCACCAATCCTCATTCATCATGATAGCTCTTGGAACAACGAAACGGCAAAAATACGGAAAGCTTATGCAGAAGACGCCAAGGGCATAGGGCATTATGAAAACGTAGAACGTCTTTTTTCAAGAGCTTGATTCCTAATATATATTATATACATGGTATAAAGCGACTTATTCTCTAATTCCCATCAGGTAACTCATTGTTTTTTTTCGTAAGAGCTTTAGGAAGCCTTTTTTCCAGCCAAGTATGATTGGCTGATGTGATCATACCTCTTATTGTCTTCCCCCTGCTTAAGACTGCAGGAAAATTAGTCGAAGGCCATGCTACTCGGTTGAAATCCCAACGCTCAATTTCTCTAATGAAGCGACTTGAAGACTTATTCCAACTCCAGTCAAGTGAGTCACCCATCAGGTAGAGGAGCGAGGAGATAGGTACAGGTGGGGAGGGAGCAGAAGCTGGGCGAATTGAGGAGGAAGTAAGAAGGTTAATTTGGGAAATGAGAGATTAGACAATCTTCGTACGAGTAATAAAACTAATTCTACGTACATACGTAATACTCAACAACCGGCACAAAACTGTTGTCTGCTCTTGTCCCTGTTACATTACAATCATCATCATCATCATCATCATCATCGTGGACCACCAGCATTTCACATTTTCACAATTCAATATTGAGCAAACATGTATAATGCCACATTATAATGATAATCCCTCAAAGGGAGAGAAAATTAACAGGGTATCAGGGACACAATTTCGTGACCGACGTGAAATTAATGGGATGCTTTATTACAGGAAGGAAGGAAGTGAACAAGTGCTTCCCCTCCTCTCTCTTTTATCCACAAGCCCAATTCTCATTTCTGACTTGAGCTGCTCTGCTGCTGCTGTCTGAGCGAGGCGAGTGGGGTTGAATTGAAAGTGGAAGCTATTTTCTGGGGGTCTCCGCTCTCTCCCGCTCCGCCCGAGAAATCCTCTTGTTGGAAACGAACGGGGAGCGAGGAGACAAAGAACAAAGTGGAACCCGCACTGTCGCTTCAGTAGGCCCAGGGAATGTTACGTTACATGGGAAAAAGGATAAATAACAAACAAGGGCAAAGTGGTGTGTTGTGTAAGGAACTGGGTAAACAATGGCGACACACATGCACGCCAGACCAAGTGAGAATGGCGAATTTTCGGAACAAGTGTAAAAAGCTAGTCTTCCAGTTGCATCATTTTGTCACCTCGGCTCTGTCTTGAGAAGAAGAAGTGGAAGGAAAAAAGAAGCAAAGTCCTTGTCTCATTTTTTTCCCCGAGAACACGCCTCCTAAAATATGTATATATAAGTGATTTCGGGAAACGGAGGGAAAGCAAAGTTTCCATATTCCCACTCGCTAATGAAGATAGATGGAGAGCTATATATTCTTACAAGTTGCATCACATATCCATCTCAAAAAAAAAAATCCAAGGGGCTAGAGCAAGTTCATTAGTTATGTTGCCGTGTCTTCAAAGAAGTCAGAAATTTGGTGAAATTTTCCCCCTCCTTATGTCACCTATTTTGGGGTCTGTTTTTTTTATCAAACTTGGTGGGGAGCGTGTGTTTGGTGGTGCTGCTTCGCGGGATGAAAACTGAAACACTACTACTAATTTACTTATATTCTCTGACACATTTCCCATTTACTCCGTATTATTATGATTACGTATGCAAACCCCACCACACACATGTCTCTTCACTCCCCCAAATATCCAAATGAAAATCAACAATTGATGTAGCTCAGCCCGTCGACTTGAGCCCCTATTTTGTGCTTTCCGTTGAAGAGGAAAGAAAACAGGAGGCTTATCCTAAGTTAAGTTAAGTAGTAGTAGTAGTTTTTCGCTGGAAAACATTCTCGAAATAAGGATGTACCCAAACAAGCGGATAATTCATTTACAGAGTTAACACATTTTCTCTCTCTCCCGTCTCCAACCGACTTTCCAACCCGCACAGTGGAAACAACCACCGCTCTCTCTCTCTCTCTCTCTCAACACTTGAGCCACGCATCACCTCTGCTCCTCCTCACGCTATTTGATTGAATAATAACGGGAGGAAAAATGAGAGTGAAAGTGGTCCATAATGAGGAGCCGATAAAAAAGGAAGGAAGTTGGAAACATATGTACGTGATCTCCCCATTCTGGGGTACTTTTACGCAAACACTAGCAAAATCTAGTGGAAAAATTGGTTGGTAGGTAGGTTGGTAGGTAGGTAGGTAGGTAGGAAGGAAGGTAGGAGGGGAGGATTGTAAAAGAGGAGAGAAAGGTAAAATGTAAATGCCATATATATATTCCCAGTCTCCTCTCTCGCGAGTTTGACTCTTGAAAAAAAAATACTTTTTTATACTTAATTCCATTCACTGTAATATTGAACGTATATGAGCTTGTTCTCTTCCAGTTTCAATCTACTTATAAACCCACTGTGTACTCATGTACCTAGTTTTTGTCAAGTGGAACACGACGGTAAGTTCATGAGATTTTTTTTGTTCAAGTGGGGGAAAACGGAAGCTGGAGAGAATCACTAGACAAGGGAGGATGATCACGATCTGTTTTCTGTTTCCACTGAAGGGGAACCCTGACGAAGCCTCTTTTTTCCTCTATTTTCATGTGTGTACTATGCATGAAACACGGGCTCCGGGTATGTTTTTTTTTTTTTTTTTTTTGGAAAAAGTCAAGTTGTTGAACAGAGAATGTAACATGGAGCGAGCGTACTTACGTAGGTAGATAAAACCCATCCGTTTCTAATGGCATCAACGTTTTCTAGTAGAGCACCACCACCACCACCACCTCAAGCCCACGTTATATGCATACTACGTCTCTGTAGAGGAGAGGAGGAGGGAGACCCATAGTCAAAAGGTAAACTGGAAGGTAAAAAATCGTACTCATCTTTAAATGGAAAAGGTAAAAACACAAAAAGAAACAGGGTTTTTAAGCCAGGAATGATTAAATATGTAGCAGGCCACGAGTACCAGTAGTACCAGGAGAAGAGAGAAGAGTGAAATAGTAACTGCATTGAAAACCTTTAAAAAAATGTCTACAACCATCTTCATCATTCCCTCCCGGTCCGGGTATCTTTTAAATAGGGGATAAGTCGGGGGAAATGGAATAAAGCTGGAGTGGCGTTTTCTTTCAGCGACTTTTGTGTTTTGGAGCAAAAAAAACTCCCCTCTACCAAAGCTGATACACAGTGGGGGAAGTGGAGCGTTAGCATGGTGGTGGTGGGTTGCTGCGGTGGGGAGAAAATTGTTTAAAATTAATTCCAACATTTTGTGCACTCTCGTGGAAACCAGTGGATGTAATGAATGAATAAATGAGGATAAATTAGTCATGCTGAGTTTCATCATTATCATCATCACCGCCACCACCACCACCACCATCATCATCATGATCCGCGTATTATTATGGTAGAGGACAAACAAGAGACTGGCTGCTAGTGCCATATTATTATGCCATGGATGATGAGGCTGATCAGGGCTAACTCACTCATCAGGGAGATGACTGGGTAATGGAGTTAAGAGAAAATAATACGTTTAAAAAATAAAATAAAACAGCAACAAGACTGCCAAAAAGAAACCCTTGGAGAACTTGATTAGGATGAAATAATAAGAATGTTTATTCCTGCGAAACTTGGGTGGTCCATTATATGGCAATATCACACCAGGCAATTTCCTTCCATAATGACATGAAATCATAATTCCACTCCATATCCCACATAATATTTTTCCAGAAAATGGCAAGCCAACCATGATAATAATAAACCGCAACATTTTTTCGCTATCATGTGAATGTCCACCACCGCAGGACGCAACTCTACAAGTAGATAGATACAACAACGTTAGAATAGGTTATTCTACCCACTCGTCACGGGTCTCTGACGACTTTCCTCCACACATTTTTGGTCCACGCACCAACCAAAACGCCGAACCAACTGAGTGATAAATACTATATTATTTTTTCTGCTTTGAATAGATTTATCGACACAATTTGCTCATCACTTTGGCTGCAGACAAGAACAGTGTTGCTCCAGTTGCTGCTATTCTGTCTGCCGTCGTATCGTAGCTCGTTTTGGAGAGCTGCTGAGTGAGCAGTGAAGGGAAAGAGTGTGTGTTTGTGTAAATGGAGTGCCCATGAAAGCCATACCACCTCCAGAGAGACAATGCCAGATATAAAAACAGTAATAAATGGGATGATGATGACAAAGGGAGCTGCTTCATGCAGCGATATAGCCTTTTAATGCATGGCCCACATTTTATTCACAGTTTGGTGTGGTCGTGGTGGTGGCATATTATTGGTATTGGTAATAGACTCCTCGAGTGTCTCTAACTCTTTCCCTAAAACTGCTGATGCTGATGTAGTCATTGGGATGATAAAATACACAACTTTTTGGAATGGCAGTCAATTTTCAAAGCAAAACACGAGTGGCAATAGTAGTGGTAACTCTCAACTCCAACTACTTGGTTTACAGGGATCGCATTGAGGATCGTTAGTCACAAACGGGGAACGTCGTCATTGGGATATACAGCTACATCCAATTTTATATATCCCCACACCATTTTCTAAGGTTTCCTTTTTATTTAGTCTAGACCATCCGACCGATCCTAGTTGCTCATGTACTACATACTCATCCAGCCAGTCAAGTATGTATTAAGTAAAATATTTTACGTCTCCTACTGTTGTGGTGCTGGTGCGACTACGTATTCCCACTTTACTCCTTCATCATTTTCCTTCCTCCAACCACCACCCCTGTAAATAATAATGTAGTTATACGGAATTCTGCCACACGGAGAGAGGTTTTACCTGAAAGCACTCAAGCTAATACGGACGGAGCACCATGTTTCTGATTATTGGGCGTCTCACTCGTCAAAAAGTAATTCCCTCTATTAGCTCATACTATTCTCTATTTCTTGTCTTCTCTCAGAATTCCACACTTCCAGCTAATCAAACAAAGCTTGACACGAAAGGCATATAATATCCTCCTTCCTCCTCAGCTGAGATACATTTTTTATTACGGAGCAACGCTACACCCACGCTTGTCACTACTGTCAAAAAAATGCGATGTGTTTAAAAAAAAATATATATATATATACGTATATATGCCAAGTCTAAACCTGGCATTATCTTCCCAATTCCAATTTTTTTCCATGGAAAATCTTCGCCGGTGGACATTTTTAATAGCTGCCTACACACAAATTCTTTCCATTATGATAATGAGTGGGGGGAGGATAATGCGATGAGGAGGAGTACAAGTGCTCATCCACTCAATGTCCCATTTTCTTCCGCTTTTATTCCAAAACCCATGTAAAATTCACTTCCCCTCCTATTCCCGTTGCGTGCCTGCGCTTGTCATATGCGGACAAGGAGGCTGACTTTGTTAGCCAACAACGTCTTTAAATAAAAGACGTGAAAAGGTGAAATTCCTTTTTTTTTTGGAAGGTAGACAGCCATTTTCTTACATCATTTTCCCCTTGTGTGTGTGTCGATATGGGATATGTATGCAAAACTGGGAGGAGGTTGGAGATGAAGAAGAGAAAAAAAATAAGATGGGGGTTATTCATATGGTTGAAATTCCAAGGATGATTGTTACATTAAGCAGCTTTCTATGCCTGGAGGGATACTCGGGAAGAAAAGGTGTAGAGAATGTGATGTGATGATGATGATCATGAAATGATGCTATTTTTATTACATTATTTCCAAGCCATAACTTTTTTTTTGTGGAAAGCATTCCATCCACACAGCCAGCTGTATTGTGCTTAGCTGGAGATGGTTGGCGGTGTCACGTTCGCCCAGTGGAAAACATGTTTTCACAACTTGATTACGCACGTGTGTTTATCACAGGAGGGATGGAGGGATATAATATATATATATGCCGTGGATAAAGTATGAAATTAGACTGGAGGGAGAAAATTTTTCCTGATGGTAATGAAATCCTGGCTAAACATGTATTTCTATTTATGGGCAAAGAGGAGGCAACATAAAAAATACATCATGAGGGGGTATACGTATACATACACGACTGCTGTTCCCACTCACCCTCCTCCCAAGGAATTAACTTGCGTTTAATGGATTTTCCTGTGAGGAGTAAGTAGCCGACAGTAAAAAAGGTAATTAAGGAAGTACGCCGCCACGCCACTGCAATCAACCTTCCATCGGATTCTCGTCAGGATATGATTGTATATAGGCACGAAACGGAACACGTACGGAGGACTAGGTTTTACTAGTTGGATTGCTAATTTTACAACCACTTTACATTCCATGAAACCCTTTTATGACAAGTGGCCATAGAATCCATGCAGACAAGATATCGATAAAGTGGGAGGGAAGTGTGTTCTTGCAGAGGATGTGCACCCTCAATTTCAGATTTTCAATTTAGTCGCGATACGAAATGTCAGTGGTGGTGCTGGTGGCGGTGGTGGTGGATGAAAACTAACTTTTAAATTTTTTTCCCCCGAGGCAGTTCCAGAAAGTGCGGTGTGAAACCGGAAAGCATCTCATGGAAATGGGCTGGTTTTCATATGCCTTGCCTTGCCATCCCAGTTGGCAACATCCCCGTTCGTTGGAGGAGGAAGGCGAGCGAATGAAGGTAGTAGTAGCCAGCCAGAAAATGGAAACATTTTTCATTTTATCCTCCTGCAACTTTTACAACCCTCCTTGGTTATGCATAAATGTGCGCTACCCACTTGAAGAACTTCCCATCAGGCCCATTTCCATGCAGCGTTGTTCTTTGAAAGGAAGGAAAAAAACTTTTTTCACTGGCATGTAAGCCCAGATATATACAAAGGGGCGCAGCCATTAATATTACAACTTGCTCCTTGTCATTTCTCAAGTTTATGTTGTGAGTGAGTATATATATACTCTTAATTATGGTCATATGATGGCAAACCTTTAACAACTGTGTTGGGGCGGATACAAGCCAAACTTTCACTTTTGCCTTCCAGTTAGCAAGAGGGGAAAGTTAAAGAATTAAAACTAGAAAATGTTTTTTTTTTGTTTTCTCCACCTCGGAGTCACTGTGGAACTGGCTGGCCTGTGTAATAATGTGCTCGCTCTCGCATTGTACATATTTATTCTTGGACATTTCATAATAATGTGGACGCTATTAGCTTTCCCACTTCTTGTATATTGTTTTTTATGTGAAAAGAGAGAGAGAGAGAGAACAGGGAACATTGGGTGACACTGGACCTACTTGTTGGGAAATAGCCCATGAAACATGGTGAGTGAAATATTATGTGAAAAAAAAGTTGGGAAATATATACGTGGCAATACAAACACAATGCTTGTTTCCTCTCTGGCTGCGTGTGGAATACCAGTTGTTGCCTTTCATTTTATTTTCGGTAGAAAACTGTGGGAAATGGCGATTGGCATGGCGTGGCGTGCTAGAGCTTTGGTGGTTTTGCCCCTCTCGAAATGTGTATGTCTGAAATGTGCAAAATGTATGACGACTACTGTGTTTTATATAAGCATAATACCACTAACCAAACCAAATAGGCTCAACCAATAGGGAGTAATCCATAAAGGGGAAAAATACATAAGAAAAATATCCTCTTTTTCTGATACACCACTTGATAGTATTGCCACACACTCGCTATTTTGCTGATTGCTTGTGACTTTGGTGGATTTGGGTGAATGTATGTTTAGTTTGTCCACCTTGGTTGGCTTCCTTTTCGATCCTAATGTTATTATTATCTGGTGGATTAGCTGTCGCAGAATATGTCTACTATGGTTTCTTCACGTGGAGAGCTAGTTTTTACACAAGAGGATATATTTATACTGGATACGTTTTTTTTTTCAATCCCTTTTTCATTCCATTTCAGGAAAAAAAAATGCCACCTGTCATAGCTCCTTTTTTATTGTGATCACTCCACAAGTGGAGTGAAGTATAAAGTGGGAAATGAATGGTGTAGCCTAAAGACCCCACCTTTCGCCAACGGACGAGGTGACAAGGTCAATTGTGCAACAGATACTTATAACATACCTATCTAGACCCATTAGGATGGAGACGTATGGAGGATGGATGGGGATGGTAACGTAACCCCGTCCGCTCCCCCCCTTTCTGGATGTATAACATGCTCAGCCAGAATTGAAACAAAGGGACCATGGGCGTTTTAGAAGAACAGGTGGAGTGGAAGTTATAGCCAGTGACTCAGGTGGCTGGCTGGCTATTTTCCCCTACGCCCGTAATTAATCCTTTTCCTTCACCCCGGCCTGATTTACATTGTCTCCTAAACGGAACAAAAAGTTGGGAACAATGTGAGTAATTATGGTGCACACATTGGCAGTAGAACTGTTACACACGTTCCCCTGTCACCCTACCAGAGAGGATTTCATAGAATCTTGTGGGACCAGGATCGAAGTTCATTTGAAGTAGTAAAGTAATTCACTCGTGGAGAGTCATCAACCAAAACTTTCTCTTCGTAAATGGGGAAATTTTACAAGAGTCAATATTAATATGCATGATCCTGATTTACACAATGTGAATTCAAGTCGAAATTTCCATCAACTGGGACTAGTGGGTAGGTTGACCTTCTTTTCACTAAACTTCCACACGGTGGCGGCGGGATGTTGACTACGTTTCCAGTGCGTATGCAAACGAGAGAGAGAGAGAGAGAGGGCGAGTTGGGAAAAAGTTCGTGTTTAGTTCGCCCTCGTCATCACTTTTTTCCTTTCCCTAATGGTCGTCGTCCACATAGTCCACACATGACGCACTTAAAAGTCCATTTCCCCTCTTTCACTGAGATTTAATCTTATGTATGAAAAAGGGCTCGGGAAAGTAGTCTCAGAGTCAAGTCTCCTCCACCTCGCCGCCCGTCAAAATACCTAAACTTCTTTCTTGCTGAACCACACTACGTGCATGATTTTTCCTTCTCCCTTCTTTAGTTTTCCTTTCAAACTTATGAAGAGTTGCTCAATCCTCGCCCGCCCGCATGTTAAATCCGTGGGAGAATATGTATCATTACGTATGTATGAAGACGGATTTTTTCTCAAATGCAAGTATTCCCTTTTCAAAGGAAACTGGGCTTCAGTCAGACTCCCTTTCCCCCCGAAAATGGGAACGGGAAGGGCAGACATGCGAATGGACAAAAATATGAGCTACCGCAGCAGTATTATAAAATAATATGTGCGAGTTGGAAAAAAATACGATGTTCCCCTCAGTCAGTGTGGACTCCAACAACTCTGCACACGAAGACAAGACGGAAAACAAGAAAAAGAAGGGAAAAAAGACATGATACCAATACTGAGCTAGTGACACGAAACCATTGTATTGGATGATAGAAGGTGTTCGTTCATTTTACGCAAAACAAGTTATTTTTCTGTATCGGTCATGCAAATCTATGTATTGTGTTTCCTCTATCCCCCGGCCTGCCTCCCTGCCTGCTCCAAACCGAATTTATATTAATTACAGTTGATACGATCACACCAGACGTTCAAATAACATTCTCACTTCTCAAAGGAAAGCTTCTGTCAGGAGAGAATTCAGTTTGAGTAAGAACCCCGTCCTCCTGCAAACAAAAAATTCACTTTCACTCAATCTCAAAAGCTTTTTTTGTCAGTTTTGTGAGCTCT
Source organism: Dicranocentrus wangi (assembly GCA_036850665.1). Taxonomy (NCBI): domain Eukaryota; kingdom Metazoa; phylum Arthropoda; class Collembola; order Entomobryomorpha; family Entomobryidae; genus Dicranocentrus; species Dicranocentrus wangi. The sequence continues at coordinate 29,588 of JAANSN010000334.1, read as the reverse complement.
TTTGCGTGAAAGAATAACTCGCAGCGCATATATACTTATGCACAACCAGTGCAGGCAGGCCATGTCACTTGTTTGCTTTTCCTCCACGTCAGCCCTTTTCCCTCTCATCTCATATAGTTGTCCGTGTAATAGGGATAGAGAATCTGGACTATATGTATTAAAAAAGGGGAAAATTCTTAGAGATTTTAAACCTCTCCAGAGGAAAAGAAATCCCTGGTTTTCATCTCTCTAAATGACGCGTATTTCACATGAGCCGAAACTTTCACCCTTAGTCTCTCCATCTTGTAAAACTACTAAACGGCAGAGTAATGGAGAATATGTGAGAAAGCTTGGGAAAAAGTGTAATCTTGGGCTGAGAAGCAATAAGCACATTGGAGCGACATTATAATAATAGTAATAATAATATTAAAGTTGAATTGTAACCCTTTCCTTCATGGAAGGAATGATGAATAAAATACATGACCAAAAAAAACGTGGAAAAGGGGAGTAAGCGCTTTTTTTCTATTTTGCAAAAAATATATAACTTTTCCTGTCCAATGGGACCTTTTACTGGGTCAAAATCGTCAAGGCGTAATCGACATGAGTCAACGGCCCTTGTAAATCGTCACAGTTTGTGTAGAACAAGTGAAGTCAAGATAGTTGAGTGACACGGGAGGAGAGAGCATAAAAGCTCTGTAATTTCCCAATTCTCGTCGACGATTCCCACATGAGGGGTTAGCCCGGAGAGGGAATGGAGTGGAAGCGGAGTGTAAGTGGGGATAAAAAGTGACATGCGACAAGACTTTGTTCTCGGGAACGTGTTCCACACACGCTTTTAATAATGGCTTATTGGGTGGTACAACTGGAAAATCTTGCTCTCTAGTTTTGTAACGCGTATATAGCGTATTGGTACAACAGGAGCAGCGGCGGTAACATGCTAATGTCTCTCAAAATTCATATGCCTGCCTCAAGTGGAAAGACCGGGTGAGATTGATCCAATTACGGGAATTTGATTGAACCAGGATTTGGAATTGGATTAAGCCTTTACGAACATACAAAACAATAAGTTTTGCTTGGAAGCAAAATATTACCTTTTCTCTGTGACCCCAGTCATTGCCTCTGTACGAATTTCTTGAGAAAACCAACCTTTCCGCCGTTAACCACAAGTATAAATGTTTTCACACAAAGTTTATAAATCACTTGAACCAAACCAACTCGAAAGAATGCCTCACTTACAGTTAGTGTCCCACTGATTCACTAAGAGCATATAAGACATATAGGACATTATCTGATATAATAATATATTGTTTCCCACTTTTCATTAATCTAAGCTTTTGTAATTTGTAGGATAGTTTATTGTGTCGTGTCGTCGTGATACGAACGAGCCAAGTTAGATTCTATGCATGAAAACAAAATGTGTGTGTGTGTGTTTGACCAAATATGCGTAAATATAGCTGCGGAGAGCTCGTCTCCACTAACAAGCTCCTTCCTCCAGCCCAACTTCACAACTGAGCTCAAACTCGCAGAGTGTGTGCCACAATGTGCAACAGGCAACAACTATATGTAACTCTAAAAAAAGTTGGTCTCTCCCTCCTACTGCTGCTCCACACACACAACACAACCAGCAACCTCCAGTTTGCTGGTAATGAGGAATGAGGAGAAAATGGTTTCAAACTCTGAAAGCAAGTTGCCAATTTCCTTAGCAGCAGCAGCAGCAGAGAACAACCGATAAAAACTGTGGTATTGTACCAGAAAGTACCGTTGTTTGAATACCATCAACTCCTCTTCCAAAAAAACTAACAAGTTGCTCTTCCATCCATCCAGCTACTGCTGCGACAACACACAAAACCATCCACAAAAAAATATTTTCCTGCTGGGTACCCCTCTCTCTCTCTCTCTCTCTCTCTCTCTCTCTCTTCCTCTTCCATACAAAATGCTTTAAAAAATGGTGAATAGTGAGTGAATCACGAGGAAATATACTACGACATGGCTTCAGAGCAACCTGCTGGTCTACACAGCGACGGTGAACATTTAGCGAACACTTTTTTTTCATTCCAGCATTAGCATTCTGTAGCAAGCAAGCCCATATAGCAAGTCAAAATGCTCACATTTACATTCCATGATGGTGAACAAACGAAGTAACAAAGAACGCCAACGAACGAACCAAGCTGGATGCCAGCCATGAAGCAACATGATCATCATGATGATCTGGAAAGAGAGAGAGAGAGAGAAAGTGAAACTGTGTAACTTCCTTCCTTCCTTCCACTACTTTTCCTTCATTCTCACCACGCACACAAGGAATAAAAAAAATATCGACACTGGATGCAATCGACGAGCCTATAGAAATGAATTCAGTGGAAAAAGTGCAAACCCCTTCCACTGGATATCCATTATATCAATGTATTGGAGGAGAAGAAGGAATTTTGGGGAAAAAAGAGAACTGGATCGTTTTCTATCCCATTTTTATGTATTCAATGTAGGAATGGGGGTCACCCTTAATGGGGCTCTTTGGATGTCATTCTCTCTCCTGTTTTCGCCCTTCATTTACCAACAAACTGATCTTTTTCGCTACCAGCAGCGGGCCTTTGTGTTTACGCAATTCATCCCATTTCACGGCTCATTTCACCGGAATTTTCATTTCACACAGGTGAAATTTCGCTGGGCTCAAAGTTTGGATGTCAAGGATGCGGAGGATACGGGTAGATAAAATGAGATAATTTATCGAATTAGCCCTTATGCCACCCGAACAAATTATAGCATATTATTATCTCTTTTTTTATTTCGCTACAACATAGTTTTCCTGGAGCACTACAAAGTTTAAATTCCTTCTTGAAAATTGAAGAATTCTCTGGTATTTCTTGAAATACAACAACGACAAGGTATTTTTGTGTACCCCCGTTAGCATTTTCTTTATAGATAATTATATGTATTTTTAGCGTTTTACAATTGTTACCACTTCCAATTCAGTATATTTACCACACGACGACCTAAAGTTAATCATGATTCTCAGTAATTTCCCTCCCTTTAAGATCATTTTTCATTATATATTATCTTGTATGCTTGTCTCTTTGTATTCAGCATCACCATGGATGACTATTTAAGAACTTAAGATATTCTGCTGTCACATCAAAAAGAATAGCCAACAACTTTATTTTTCCTTAGACAAATCTTAAATGTAACAATTGGTTTTTGTGAACTTTTGTTATGTTATACATATATTATGTACGTGTGATAAATATATGTAAAAGTATGGAAATGGCCGTCAAAAAAAATCTGTGGAGCTCAAAGAGTTTTGCGTAAAAATAAAAACGGGTCTCCTCCCCCGGCGTGCCTAACACAAATATTTTTTTTTTCATATTATGTAGTAAATAAGGATTTCAACAACTCAGGCTGTTGAACTATGAACAACACGTCGATCGACAATCGACAACCCAGTTTTTTTTTAAACTTTATATACTTTTTTATAATTTATTAATGTTTTTTCTACTACGGTACAATGACTACAGTTTTTCAAGTTTTTTATAACAATTAATTGTCAAAAAAGAGAAATTCATCGACTAAATCACTTTGTATATACGTTTTTAGGGTTTAGATATCATAATATAGTGACGGACGACGAGCGACGCGAACCAAGGAACCAAAAAAAAATTGTTTGTCGTTCTTCCCCGCTGCTAAGGTTAAAGGTCAGAAATATACGTACACAAGTGTATAATTTATATACTGCGTGATATTAAGCAATATTATTCCAGTAGAAACACACTCATCATCATCATCATCATCATCATATATATCAATCAATTGTTCACTAAATGGTCACCCAATTACAGGTTTTACATTACTTTGTAAAATTTACCAGCCATATACGCAGCTTAATTAGAGCTATCAATTATCATTATTATTATTACATAATATTATATGTATATAATAGTGGTTTTTCTAAACTGATAGTTCATCATATATTTTTTTTGATGATTATTTTGATTGCTGTACCATGTTTTCTTATTGACATTTTTTTAAACAGGATCATTTAATTATTTTTTTTTTAAATTATCAATTATAGCGACACATAAGGACTGCGGCGAGGTATATAAGAAGTGTACGGATTTTTTTTAACTCAATAAAACAAAAAGGACACAAAAAAAAACTGTGAACGACTTAATTTCTTTTCAAAATGTTTTTTTTTTCTTTCTTGTTCTTCTTCGGTGGTTGAGCTGAAGATATATACTTTGATAAGGATTTTATTAAATTATTATTATAGCTTTTATTTTGTATCTTTTTTAATCAGCAGCAGTGGCTCGACGACACACTGGTCTAATAAAGTAAATTTGTGTACTTTTTTATACGTTTGATTGAATGCACTTTAAATTTAGCACACGTCTGTGTTCTCCTCGTGAACGTGCTATACTTACATATCTCTGCAATTTTTTCCCTTAGACACTTCACACACAAAATGGGGATATTATCCTTGTTGTTGTAACACTATATTTTATTCAACATTTGATTATAATATTCTTCTACTACAAACTAGAGTAAACAGCTTTTTTTTAATCATCATGTATCCTCTCCTAAAAATAGCATTTTCTGTTCTATAAGTTCTCAGTTAAAGTTTTCTAAGTTATAGTAACAACTGACTTTTCATTATTAAATGACGACGACGGGTAGGGAAGTATAATAATTATTGCATAAACGTAAATCATCATGTCCCTAATTCCATTATTAGCCTAGATTTGAAACACGTGCAATCGCTACAAAAAATGTTTAACTTTATGTTTACCCCTCTCTCTCTCTCTCAATTCAAGTCTCTTCCGCATTCCTTGTCCTTTGTAAATTTTTCTTGTCCAGACTTCCAGACTTGCCTTACTTCCGCCGCCTATAACAATAAGGTAATTTTTGTTTCCATAGCTACACAATAATTATTATAAAGTATTTAGGATTTAAGGAGCACTCGTTTTTCCACTAAAAAAGACTAAATGTAGAGCGTGACTTTATGTATTTCAATGACACAGTAATATTCGAGTTTGTTGCCTTTTGCTCGAGCACTAAAAAGAGCTTTGTGTTACGTTAACTTTTGTTGCTATGGCTATATTTAACTTGTATTGCTACTACCATCACTAACAGTTCACCATTTCTTATTATTACATAGTGTTTTTTATTCGTTCTTGGAAAGGTAGTTTACTGAACGTCATTTATTATTTTTTTTAGTCGTACGTAAATCCACTTTCTGAATGTTTTTTTTAAAGTTCCAAAACTGATTACAAACGTTGTCTTCCTCTCCGTCGTCTTCCATCTCATTTGTGTATATATATGAATGAGCCTTCGTGTATCAAATAAAAATGTAGTAGTTTAAGTCTAACATAGATTTATAATTTTCTTTTTTGTATAAAGCTAGCCTTGCTAGAAATTTGTTGCTATAATATAACATAACAATAATATATAGCGTGTATTATTATTATTATTATTATCATCATCAATTTATAGTTATTATTATTATGATTATTACTTATTATTATGTAAAGTTATAGAAAGGTAAACTAGTTGAAAAGTGTTTTCCTTTGTTTTATTATGCTTTTTTCTTTGTTTACTGTTTTTCTGGAATTTCATCTTTTGCCGAGGAGGATTCTATTGCCAAAGATTGTTTGGAATCTTTCTGCAGGGGGGACATTTCTCGTGCTCTGTGCTCCAGCTCTGCCTTGAAGTTTTCGATGTCTTGTTGACTGTGCGGAAAAACATTGAACAAACGTTAGCAAATGTTTTGTTTTTGGGTGTGGGAGGAGGTTATAGGTGGAACTAGTTTTCGAGTTGGGTTAAGTCGGACTCCGTCGTCCCCATTTGTATGTACCTGATCTGCATGAACAGGATACCATTTATTAAGTTAAGCATGTCCAACACGGAGCCCATTGAAGGGGGCTGAATCTGAATTGGAGGTAGTCCTTTCCCATGAGCTAGATCGTTAATCTGCAAACAGATAATAATAATAGTACCCAGTTAGTTACCTATAGGATTGTCATAGCATCATAGTGGTTGGACGGAAATTTCTTTCATTTTTTAGAGTGATGCGATGGAGGAAAGGAACCAACCTTGCGCTGCAACACGACAGCTTGTTGGGTTAAATGTTGAAGGCAGTCAGATGCCTCCTGAGTCTTTTCATGCTTTTCGCCCAGTTGCTCCTTGTAAATGGAATATGTCTCTCGTTCATTCATCAGCGCCGACCGGAAGTCCCCTTCATCATGCAGTTATATATTGATCCCATTATTAATGCATCATCTCATTAAAAGTTTGGAATGAGCTGGATGTACTGCTATATATACTGTATTTCAACCTTACCGATACAACTTTGCGTCCTTGCCACCAAATGATGTCCCACTGCTGTTTTCAGCGACCTAGCTCCAAAGTATTTTTTGCTCAGTTCTAAGGCCTTCTCCAAGAATTTTAAGGACAACTCGTATTCCCCGACAGCATGCAAAATTAATCCGATATTGCTATCAAGGAGGGCAATATGAGGGTGATTTTCTCCACAAACTAGTAACGACAGGTAGCGGGCACTGGATGAATGGATGGATGGATGGAACAACATAACACAACACACATTATTATTATTATTATTATTATTATTATTACTTCGTGTCATTACATTCCATCATTCATCTAAATTACGGAAATGTCGCAATGGAACAAAATATTATCATGTTGCTGATAATGAATAAAGGTTATGATGATGATGATATGAAGGTGCATGTATTACCGGTAGAGTAGCTTGAGAGCAGTTGTCACTTGGTTATTGGCGAAGCAGTAGAGTGCCAAGTGGGTATACTCAAGTATTGTGGTGGGGTGATCCACGCCAAGTATTCTCTCCGCCATGAAGAGCGCTTTCTGTTGGTAAGCCATTGCGTCCGCATACTCTCCCATGACATAGTTCAGTCTTGCCAAGGAGCGGAGACAAAGAGCAATGTCTGGATGCATTGCCCCGTACACGTTATTCAGTAAATTGAGCGACTCACTGAGAAGTTCGTAACCTTCTCGGAAGTAACCCGAGGACATTTTATTTTGGGCTGTGCCCAAGTACGTGTAAGCGTCAGAAGCCTGGTGAAAACAGGTAAAAAAAGGACAGAGTCAGCAATCAGGATGATGATGATCCCGTGGTATGATGACGTATGACGACATTTAAATGCATAATATAGATATTCTGGAATGCGTGGTGGTGCGCTCAAGCTTACCTTAGGATCGATATGTTTAACAACTGGAAAAACATTGAGAATATCTTCTTGAGAAAAGGTATTTCCTGCAGTCTTCCCTGCCCCGCCATTCTTGTGAAATTGATACTCCCTGAGGAGGATCTGAACACCTGTCTTGAGGGAGAATGAGCGGAGGAGGGACAATTTTTGAACGCCGTACATGCTCAGCACCGCATCCAAACTGTCTTGCGCGGAGGAGGGGAACACGAATCCGTAGTAGGACTTGATGTCCTGCCTGATCTGCTCCCACAACGACTGCTGAGTGAGTGCCGTCCACTCGATCCCACTGGAGCCGTTCGTGTTGGAATTACCCTTGCCTCCGCGACCCTGCTGCTTATTCCCTTTGCTGCGGTGCGTGCCACGGGGCTGTTTGGAGGGCGTCAGCTCATCCAGCACAACTGGAGGAGAAGCCGTGTGGCCGGACATGAGGAAACAGTTGAGGAAATGACTGATGGCCACACTCTGGTTCATCACGTCCACTGACTGGATATACGGGTTGAAGACGTGCTTTGCCGACCTGGAAATCAGCTCCATCACTGCGATCGTTGTCATGAAATGAGGTAAGCTCTGGAGGCTACCCTGCTGCGGTCCTGATGAAGCCTGCCCATTTGTATTATTACTACTATTGGTTTGATTGGAAGATGATGAGGATGAGGAAGAGCCACTGTTGGACACTCCGTTGACACAAACAATCCTACTGACAGACTCTCTCATTTGCTCTTCCTTCTCGATGAGGAGGTACACGACGCGACCCAAGTACCGGATGTTGATTCCCCTGCTGTGCATCGCCGCTGATAACGTCACGCCGTCCATGATCAGAGCGTTTGGCCCGAAAAACGCCGTACCACTGTCCAGGGCGCAAGCACTATTAATCACAAAATTAATCCACCACCAATAAAAAAGCTGTAGCTCATGCGGGACAAAAGTGTATTTACAAGAGACAGACCCTGATCCAGGTTGCCAACTTGGAGCAGTGACTGGCTGTAGCGATAAAAAGGAAGCTTTTAATCAAATGAGAAATGTCAAGGTGTCAGCCAAAAGTAATTACGTATTTTCCCCAATTATCATACAAAGTAGAAATCATAACCATACTAACAATAAGTACAGCATAATAGTATATACAATAAGACACGAGTATACCACATGTATTTGCAGGTAAATTACGAGAGAGTGTTTTACGTGCAAGAGCAGAGGGCATTTGCAGTGCATTGATAACAAGAGTGAGACAATAATAATCCATTTCTTCACATGAAGTGAGAATAAAAGTGGTGTCTTAAAATTTTCTAATTTTTTGTAACAAGAAATATATTATGATTGCGCATTTACCTGTTTGACGTAATGTCACGAACAAACTGCGGAACCTGGAACAGCACAAGGAACTCGCATGCCTCCTTATTGAGACGGATCTGCAGTTCAAGGGACGGATACTTTTTCCTGGAGACAAGATCCTTGTCGGAAGAGGAAGATTCATTTGATGATGACTTTCCTTGCTCAGCCTCGGCACTCTCTTTACAATTCGATTCTGGAGGGGGTGCAGCAGCAGTGGATGTGGTGGACTCCTTCTTTTGTTCTGTCGTCGTCGTTGTTTGTTCAGTCTCCTCATCCTTGGTAGGAGGTTCGTTGGCGTGTCGAACATTGGGAGAGAAAATGTCGGGGTTGAAACGAATGTCAAACTCTTTCTCCGAGAGGGAGCATACTGACACGGCCGCTTGGCGGATCGCTTTCATCGTTGTGGACTCCTCAGACTTGTCTGGCGAGTTGGTTATGCTTTCCACCATTTTCTGATCGGAGTTTTCTGCCGACTCCTCCTTGTCGTCGTCGTCAGCAGCAGCGGGTTTACTAGCAGAGGGGCAAATGCTACTCTCGCCGCCCCCTTGATGATCCCCCTTGTCCTCAGTCTCATTTTCTGATTTTTTCGGGGACGTTATAGTAGCACCGTCATCTTCAGTAGTCCCCTTAGTTGCTGGGGAGGAGGCTTCTTCTTTTGAGGAAGAATTGGTCAGTGATTTTTTCGCCCCAAGGGTTTGCAGATGGTAGGCAGCTAGCTTGATAAAACTCATGTAGCGTGACTCAACAAAAGCATCTACTAGCTCTTGGCGGAGGCAACATAGTTTGTGCGGATGCTCTAGTGGGAAGCCCATGTCCCTGACGTCTGTGCAAAGCTCGACATTTTCACCTAGTAATAATATTAGCAAGGAAGGACAGTTAATAAATGATAACCTTCAACAAACAAAGTCGTGGATAAATGTGGATAAATATTCGTAAATATCTATTCAAACTTGAACTCACCAGGAAGATAATTGATATCGGGAGGGAAGGTCCTAAGTAAATCCAAAATATAATGTCGTCCATCATTGCCAATAATCCCTTTGCACTCGACGGAAGAGCACAATTCAACTATCTCATCCTTTTCGTTGAAGACAAAGTGAGGAAGAACTTTGAGCCTGTGAGCAGCCTTTTTGAGCAGTTCAAGGTACTTGTCGTTGGTGACAACCGTCTTGCCAAAGTCAATCGAGCCGTACACGACAGACTGGTCCTGCTCCCTCTCCAGAATCCCGGGGATGATGGACTGAGCAGTGACCCGGTAGCCTCGATAGTCAATCACAACAGTTCCAAGAGTGTAGAGCCCCTCCAGGTCTATCGTATTGTAGGCAGCCACCCCTTGGAGATCATTGCGGGGTGCCACGTGAGCAGCCGCATCTCCACCCAACTCCTTGTAGTGATCCCGAACGTCAAACCCCAACGAAAAGAAGATATTTGACCAGATGAACATTTGCATTTTATGGCTCTCTCCCGGATTGATTGCCATGATGTTCCCATCAATCACAGCGACAGCACCTCGTGCGGCAGCCGACACGAAGTCGGAGTGCACCTTGAAAATCGCTCGTTCCCTGAGAAGGCGCTCAGGGAGTGTGGACCGCGGAAGCTCTCTTGTCGACTGGAGCTCCTCGTTCCAATCTCGAGTTTGACCCGGAATATGCTCTTCATAGCCAAGCTTGGATGAAAAGGCCTCTTCTGCTCGAATCGCATCCAGATTGTGTTGGATGGTGGGGGACACCCAGGAGTACACTTGGTACGGCGTTGCTACCCTCTCGAAGGGGTGGCGACTCATGCGACGACGCTGCAACTGGGTAAAGTTTTTCCTAAAGGCGGGGCTGATTTGGTTGAGGAGCTCTATCAAAGAGTGACTTAAAAAGTTGTTTGGAGTGGCGGGCAGAGGGTCAAAGGTGTCCACTGTCGACCGGTTTAAGAAGAAGCCACGCGGAGAGGCCGTAATATGACACGTTTTGTCTTCCAGTGTTACTACTAGTAAGTACATTAAATCTCCGTGAAGTTTCCGGTAACCCGGAGGAGGATTCCATCCTGAGGCTGCGAGGACCTATAACAAATTTTAATCAAGCTTTTATTAGTGGCAACGCAACCAATCGCAAGTTGCAAGTGGTGTGGGTAGGGCTAAAGGGATAATAGTAGTATCCTTACTTTAAGGCAAGAGATAGGCTTTTGATCCTTATTTAACGGATGAAGTGGGCTGAGCAGCAGGGAGTTGACGGTACCAGGCATAATATAGTCCGGTGGAGTGCAGTCCACAACCCTCTTCTTCCCTGACAACTCACCTCCACTAACAGCGTTGAGGAAGGACAAGGAAGCACAGTCAGTTCCTGCATAAGCGTCAGCCCAGTCGGAGGGTTTTAGCAAATCTCGAACGTGTTTCACGTGGATCCTAGCTTCTCGGCACGTGTACGGCTCCTCAACCACCCTAATCACCGACCCTTCCTTCAGCCCCGGAACACTCTTCAACTCGGTAAAGTTGTCAAGCGTGTTGCCGTCCAGCTGGAGAGAGAAGCAAGTTCGGTGACAAGTGTCCTCCCTCTCCATCAAGAGCTGATGCAACTCTTGGACAATCTCTGTGCTCGACACTTGGATCTCAAACGGCTCCGCTCCGGGTGCCACGATTTTGATTGTTAGCCCAGAGTCGTGAACGTAGTAGACGTCTTCAGTGGAAGGGCTCTCTGACGTTTTGCTCCCTTCCCCTTCCCCATTCTTGTCTTCCTTGTCGGGGGACTCTTGGTGGTTGGAGGAGGAGTTGGCACTGGTGGTGGCGGTTGCGGCAGTGTTTACATTACTACTAGATTCTTTCTTCTGTTGAGACTTGTCTTCTGCTGTGGAGGAGGACGTCGTGCAGTTGTCGTTCTTGGCTGAGCTCACTGATGATGATGACTGCGCCTTACTCGAGCCCTTACCCTTCTTAGAGCTTGACTTCCGGGAAGGTTTCGAATTTTCCTTATCACTGGTGCCGTTCTCCAGCGGGGAACTTACTCCACCATCCCCACCGCCACCATCCGAGGATGGCGTCGGACTGGTGGACTTTCCATTCACTACTGCCCCATTCTTTAAACTGTCTGCTGGAGAATCGACGAGAAGATCAGTCTCTGGTTCTTCCCCTCCTGAGGTCGACGACGAGGAGGATATACTCACGTCGGACGAGGTTGTCCCATTGTTGTTATTGTTAATGATGTTATTATTGGAGGAAGGCTTGCTAGAAATGTGATTGTTACTTGCGGAGGTTGCATCTCTCTTGTCGGTAGCAACATCACCTCCATCTGTTACTTTCATAGTTAGTCAGTTACGCACCGGAAACTCCCTCCTGCTTCCAAATCCGGTCAGCTCGCAGTTAAATCAATAAATAACAAAAACTTTTGAATCAGTTCGGCGGAGGCCACAGTGGGACAGGATGAATCACTTGGAGTTCTTTCAGCGTCGTCACCAGACTCCCTTCTTGTGTACTCGTCTACAGTCAAATCTGAAATCAATCATACATCATATACATCACATTCTTCCATCACATTCACATTATCATTATTCATTTCCCCCCATAAAAGCTACACTCATCTGACATAATATACCCTCTATTCTGTTTGCTCTAGTTTTTAGGACTTTGGAGAGCACTCACAGGAGTGAATGATGCGTTAACTCCAAGCAATCTTCAGTCAATCTTATTACGAGCCCCAAAGAAAACAAAAAGAACCCTTGTTCCTCCCTGTCCTAAAATGTAATGAATGCAACTCTTGTGTTTTCATTACCACCATGAACGAGCTCCTTCTCACAATTTCATACATTTCTCTCCCATGAGAAACCTCAGCATGATTTATGATTATGACTCCTTGAAGTCCCCTTGAAGAAGAAACATGACATGAGCAGGGATCCAATTTCAACATGATACACATGTGGGGAGCAGGAGCAGAGCATTTCACAGTAATATTTAATGTGGATTATTATTTGAATTTCATCTGACAACAAAGGAGAGAGAGAGAGAGAGAGACCTGTTAGGACCCTTCGCCATGCCCTTCCTTAACCTTTCCCTTCTTTTCTCACAGTTTTCCCTAATTATTCATTGCCCAGGCAGAGAGAGTAAGTAAGCTTGGACTGCATGCTGGAGGGTTGCATCTAATGAGAATTTGGCTGCATACATATAGCAATAGTGGTGGCATTGGTGGAGTGGAGACGCTCCACTGTTCGCTTCTCTGGGACACACACAACTTTGGAGAGTGCATTGGCCAGGGAAAATGCCATGCATCCCGTGACTCCCTTTTTTTGCCTTGATGCTGTTGTTGAAGTTGAATGGGAATACTTACAGACACAACCAACCACACTTTGACTTTCTGTCTGAGCCGGAGATGATGCAATGCACCACGCTCCCTCACTCATCTCATACTTCATACGCCAGAAAAGAACTTATTAGTACCGTTTAGGCACATGTGAGCACATGGGATTCCATTCCGCTCGCTCGTCTCTCTCTGACTTCTGGACAGCCTAATAATATAAACTTGAATTGCATGGTATGGTATATAATATGGTGGTAGTATGCATGCATGCAGTTGTACATTTTCCATATTATTCGTCCTTTGTGGAGTGGTGTGGAACATGATGACAAAGAATTCAGATTCCACTCCAGCCAGAGAGAACACAACAATAAAAAATAAAATACATACCACGTATTATATTATTATTATTTAATTATATGTTTCATCTCTCAATCCGAGCCACAGCCTCCACCACTCTCGTCGTGGTCGTGCTACTCGTGGTCAATAGGTGCAAAGCAATTATTACAAAAACTTGTATTTATTTCGTCAGCAATATACGATACCCATATCCCTATCATGCCATATGTAATATACAATAAAGCCACAGTTCTGGTTATTTTCCTAAGAGAGACAAAATCGCCACGAGATTTTGTTATTTCGTTCGTTCGTTCATAAAAGTTTCTACTGGACTTGTCCAAGTTGTCCGCAATCGTCAAATCCCTCACGCGTAATATTATTATTCTTTTTTGCCGTATATATGTATTTATTACACGAATGTTATGCCCAGCCAACCACATCCATTCTCCAGACACACCACCATACCACCATCATCACCACCTGAACCAGGGATATCAAGAATTAAATAAAAAATATCTGCCACCAAGCATTATATATTATACCGCTCGCTCGTTTTATAGTAGCATTTAGATGTAAACCTATCCATTTAGAATCTTGTCGTGAGCAGGATTGCAATAATGAATTGTGTGCCTAAATAAATGTATCTCCCAAAGCTGCTGGATAAGTTGGAGTTAACGCTATAAAGCTAGTAAGAAACAGCTCAAGGTCGTTCGTCAAAAAGTAGTAGAAAAGCGGATCCATGTGACTCGCACAAAAAAAATAATTCGCTATTAGAGAGTTTATAGACAGGATATTTTTCCTTCGACAAATGTGTGCCAGTGTGCCAACAATTCGGCAAAAAAAAGATTTATAACGCGATGGATAGTAGGGATATATAAAGAAGAAGTTGTGTAGTAGTATTTCTGTGGTGCAGTAGCATCTGGGACCATCATAGATGATTTGAGAATGTGAACAGCCTATTATGCAGAGACAGACCCATGGCCACGCACGCTGCTGTCGCTCTACACCCCTCCATCTTTTACTACTCCATCACGACGACCAATCTTTAATAATAATATTCTCTCCGATGTGGTTCCCTAAAGATATCATATACCGTTTTGCAAAGTATATTTGCGACTCGTGTAGTTTGTTGCGTACTTTTCACAAATCCTATCATCAACAGCCTCATCGTCCTCATCATCGCATCACATCACTGAGAAAATCCTCTTTGATGCAAATGCAAACTTTGCTCTTGTATTGATGCTGTAATAAGAAGAGGCTTAAATCCCCCCATTTAGCTGTAAATGTAACTTGACAATAATGGCATAATAATAAAATATGGAAGATGAACCACGGAGTTGGAGTTAGTTAATAGGACGATGCCATGCATGAACTTGTTTTTTTTTATTTTACGTTGCAATGATCACTGCATTTTTCTAGACTCTGTGCCTCTCATACATCATACCTTATACTTAATCACGACCATTGGCTGTGTGTCGTCGTGAAGAAGAGAGTTTTGTTCCGTTGTTGAGAATGGATATGGATATATGGGTAGTAATAATAGTAATAATAATGGTTGTGTACATATTGCACCCCAGAAAATAAGGTGAGAATGAGGATCTCTTTCCACCACCAGTACCACCACCACTCGACTCCATAATAAATGCTGTGCTGAGTGCTGACTGACTGAGCAGCACCGGTCGCTGGTCATACATATACAATCAGCTTTCGAGTTTGCATAGGCAATGGTGATAATTGTAGTAAAAAGAATTGATAATTTTATGCAGAAAAGAGTAATAACTGTGGTTTACGAGGAGGGGTGTCTTAAAACTCGTAAAGCTTGGCCGGGTCGGTCCTACATGTAAGTTAGACACCTTAAAGTCCTGGTCCACACACTCCAAGTTTTACGAAGATAAATCTGTGCAAGTGCTACTGACTGACTGATCTGATGCAGGTAACAACTGGAAAATCTATTTTGTACAATACCAGACCATGATAATATACCATAGACCAACCAGTCGCCGTGATAATAATGGAGTGATATGGGGCCAGCCAACGAAATAAAGAGTAATGATATGCATACCGTGATGCCATGGAGCATCATTATTCGAATAGTTTACCTAGCCAGATTACAATTTCAATGATGATGTGATGAAAAGCAAAAAATAAAAAAAATAAATGTGGTACGTACGACTCCTTATTCCCCTGCTTAGTTAGTTAGTCTCTCTCTCTCTCTGGACGCATTTAACATGCAACCGGTACACTCATGCTAATCCATCTCTCTCGCTCACATTTTCCATCATGTCTCGTTTTACGAGCGAGGTGAAGAAAGATGGAATGAAATATTATGGAGATTGCAGAGCAGCTCTTTGTTATCATCATCATCACCATCACTATCACCGTGAAATATGAATAAGTTGTGCGTGTATCTACAAGCTGTCTGCTTAGAAAACACATTTTTCCGTGTCTGTTTCTTGGAGAGAGCAGCGGATAAATGTAAAATGCCGACTGGAATTTAGCGTTGTCCCTACAATATCTCGTATAAATGAAAGAAAAGCAAACGGAAATTGGTAATTAAGGAAGGAGGAGGATGAAGTTTATTCATATATATCGGCTTAAAGCTCTCTCGAGAGGAAGCAGAAGAAATGATACTTTTGTCTGCCATGCATGTCCTCTGTTGGATAAATATCAGATTGAGATAGTGGTGGTGGATCGTGGCCCTGTGAATCCCAAAAGGGGATCAAGAAAATGGCTCAATATCCACGTTCAATTAAGCACGCATCCTCCTACTTGTTCCCAAGAAATCCACTTGGAAGACCAACCAGACTGCCTTCTTTGTATAAGTCAGACTAATGACCAATTCTTTACCGGGAAGGCGGAAGTGTTCGTGATGGAAGGCTGATGAGAGTGGAGGATACAACAAGAAGAGGGGGAAACAATGGGAAAGAGTGTATCAGTATAATGTTTTTTTTTTGGACTTTCGGAGTTCTCTGATATTGTTGAATAGAACAATGGATATTGTATGGTGAAATAACCCTGCTGACAATAAAAGTGATCCCATTTTCCCCCAATTTACAACCTGACTCCGTGGTCACCTCACCACCATCCACCACCGCTAATGGAGTCATAAAGGCAGCAATAGGTACTATTGTACCACGTAATAAGGGTTTTTTTAAACAGGAAAAAAGACAGACTTCTTGTTCACTTCTTTTTATGATATTATGGGTCACGACGTCGACGACGAGTCCATGTGAAAACATGTTTCCGTCGTGTCGTGGACAATATTACGTATATATCCATGCTGGGGTTGTTTTTACACGCAGGCGATTATTGCATAACACATTTTACGCAACTGGATATACCACGGCACGGCGGCGCGGCATAATATCCTCTCCATAAATACGTACAAAAAATTAGTAATAGTAACCGTACGGGATGGGTTGTAAAAAATGTGAACAAGGAGCGGAAAAGCTGTTGGCTTATCCTTAATTTATCATTAGTAGCATCACCGGCCATGCATGCCACCTTCGTGCACGATATGAGATGCTCTGGAAGCTCCTGCCTGATGTGAATGAGGATGATGATGATGACGATGATGCACACTGCATCAAAAGCACACATACCGTATCAAACAAAATGTGAACAAGCAAGCATTTTCCTTATTTGTCCACACCACACAAACACACTCGCCACCCGAGTATTTTTAAGACGCAAGACTATAGTTGAGTTTGGAAGAGAAGAAATAATTCTTGATGTGTGTGTGAGATCCGTTCACAAGACATCATCGCAACTCATTCCACAACATTTTGACTTTGGGACAGTTCAACATACCCAGGAAGACGACATGGCTCTTCTGACTTGCCTATTTGCATAAATAGGCCCTCTCAATTTATCAATTTTCGCTTTGTGATTCAGAGACACACGTTAACTTACTTATCATCGCTATGAAACTACCTACACACTATTAAATATACGGATAACAGAGGATTGTGGAGAAATGGCGCTCTTCTGTTTATCAACTCCACCACTCTGATTGAACGAAACTGGAAAGTGATTGAGATGTATTTGGAGTCTTCCATAAAAATGAAAAATGTTTGAAACGATGATGATGATGATGATATGGAAGATAAGTGCGTGCGTCAAGTTTACCGTGGACATGCTATATTATTATATGCTTCTTTTTTGTAACAAAAATATGTATGATTGAACTGAACTCATGTTTAGCGTCTTTTCTACCGTAAAAGTGCAAAGTGAATGAGTTATATATCTCATCATGTCCGTATTAAACAACTACTCTTCTCTCAGACTACTCATTTGACAAGGTATTCGAGGGAGGGAGTCCATTGAATGATAAAAAAACCCAATCGGAATGGGTTGGGTAGAAAAACTTTGTGTTGTTGACTGACGGCGTTCTCTCTGTATTCTTTACATACTGCACTGATAAGGAACGTCCATCCTCATCTCATCACACTTTGTTTTATTACTTCACATTCATTCATTCATCAAGTTTTATTACTATAACAGTGTTGAGAAAAAGAATGGGGAGTATTGGGGAGGCAGGATGTATTTAGGTAGGAAACAATTTCAATTTACATGGAATGTGGAAAACCTTTCAAAGAAAACGTGAGGGCTAGCTTGCTTGAGAACCTCCCCCCCCCCCTCAGTTTTTGACGTTAGAACCTAATGTTTCCCATTATTAGCAAAAGGATTTGGCCATAAGTTTTATTTGTGGTATGATGAATGGACTTTGAACCTTTATGATGGCATATTATTCTCATATTGTAAATTGTAATTATTCTTGTAGATACCAAGGTAAATCCCATAGCAAATATTAACTGCCAAGAAGTTGTGTAAGTTCACTCATAAAAATGCAGCCAGCGGTAACCTTGACCAAACTCGTGAATCTCGTGAAGTGAAGACATGCGCGGCGACACCAAGCAATATATTATGGAAAGATGAGCATTTGACATCATTTCACCTATTTCCTTCTCCACACCATTGCATTGCCACCCTATCAAGATGATGATAATTTTTTTTGCATGAAACACAAAATTGCAAATGCGAAATTATACAGAATGCAAGCCAGAGGGGATACGACGACGACGATTAGGACCTGATCAGGGTGAATTGCGAATTATGGTTACAATTGAGGATGATGGCACACGACACAGGAAAACACTTTTTCCCTTGAATTAGAGCGAAACTCACATGTAGCAAGCGAGCGAGCGAGGGGTTAGACCGGGTGCGGGATAGAATGGCGGTGTGTGGTGTGGCATATGAGTCGTCGGAATGACATGGCGCCGAATGGAGGGTATGCACGCAAGATATCTCACTCGCTCTCCCTCCCCGTCCTCCTCTTCTCTGACTCCTAACTTTAAACGAGTAATATATTACATTACATTACTCCCGACCGACGAATCTGTTAACTCTAGAGGTAAATTGGACGCGGGCTGAGTGCCCTGAGAAGGCGGCCGTCATTTCATGATTATTTTTCCCGTGTTCCCTCCCGTCACCCGGTGCTATCCTCTTCTTTTGCCATGCATGCTTTTTACTCCTGGTCTTTTTTCATGCAAATGCAATGCCCTCCATGTGAGAAAATTCCCTTGTGAGAACCCCATGCATGCATGTCTCTGCATTCACTTACATTAGGCACACATCAATATTATCTTCCTCCGTCGTTCCGCTGCCCTCTACTCTCTTTTTTTATTATCTACGTAGATGTTAGCCAGCCACACGTTGTAATAATGTGCGATTCCCTGTTTGAGTGGGTGCAATGCGTGTCGTGGTGTGTGTGTGTGTGTGTGTTGTTTTCCACCGCACACAGTCACTCTGACTCGTCGGACTCCTATATCCTGTTGTTTCTTTCAGTTTCCAAACAACGGTCAAACAAAAGGAGACTTCTTTGTATATATTCCAAAATAATGCATGCATCCATCCCCAATCCCCATTAAAGCAAAGATCAATAATAATAAAGAACGCGAGCGAGAGGATGTGAAAGGGCACGGAATAATATCCATGTGTTGATTTTGACACAGCGACAATCGTAAAGTCACCTCGTGCCTTTGTCTTTCTCTCTCTCTCTCAGACAATTAGAGGCTTCTCGAAATGAAAAAAATGCTTTAAAAAATCATGTACCGGCAGTTGGCATACGGGAGCATGGCGGTGGTACTACACACCGGTCCTCTCTCTCTCTCTCTCTCTCTGACAATCATGGCAACACACATCTCATCTTCTCGTCACGACGATCCGAACGAGAAGATGAGAAGGATGCCAGATTTTTTAAATACATCAACTCTCTCACTCATTTATATACTCTCACTGGGAATGGGTGAGTTAACTCGGAGGAGAAAAAGATAATGGTATAATAATAATGGAAGGTTGTTCGAAGAAAACGAACAATATTTTTTCTGTGCAGTTCACTTCCCTTCTTTTGTGACAAAAGGAAGTGAGTGAAGGAAAACCGGAGAGTAACGTTGTTATATAGCAAGTTGAAAGCCATAATAATATCCAATTCCCGTCTCTCGGCGCTCTGTACAGAGAGAAGAAGTTTCAGAAAGAGAGAGAGAGAGAGAAAAAAACGAGAAAAATTCGTGTGTTCTACCTAGGTTATTTCTCGGTGTTGGTGGACTACTAACTATAAGGAAAAAGTTGAAGAGCGTGGTGGTGTATTACCCACCACACCAACCAACAACCAGTGCTGCTGACTCAACCTTTTAGCAACCATTTACTAATGTGCATGTTGAAGATTATCGAGAGAGAGTAGAGTTGGAGTTGAAGTAGAGGAAAATGAGTAGTAGACTCTCTGAG
The DNA here is from genome assembly GCA_036850665.1 of Dicranocentrus wangi. NCBI lineage: Eukaryota > Metazoa > Arthropoda > Collembola > Entomobryomorpha > Entomobryidae > Dicranocentrus > Dicranocentrus wangi. Next base: position 9,652 of record JAANSN010000334.1, on the reverse strand, counting down.
TTTCTCAACAACCAAAGTCATATGCATAATTCTGTGGGGCATGTACATATTCTTGAGAAAAGATGTATGTGCGGTGGTGGTGGTGGTGGTGATGGTGGGGCATATGCACATGTGCTTTTTCTCTAGATGATGATATTCGAATGCCAGCAGCTCCTCCGTTTCAACTGCTGCTCCTGCTACTGCTCTCTCCAACTCTCACATTTTATTCTTATTTTTTTATTATATATTCAGAAGGAAAGGCCCTGAAAATAGAATGCATATTATAGTGACAGTGGGAACGGTAACGTGGAGGGGCAGCTATTACTTAGAACGGTTATATGAGCGACTACTATATATAAGAGAACCAAGATGAGGTTTGGAGACGACGGTCATGATGATGATGACGTTCATCGCCTTCTTCATGATGATCTTTATGTAATGAGCAGTAATCTTTTGTGTAACGGTGGTGCTTAAAGAGCTCCTCTCACTACACACAATAATAATACGAGTAAATAGTATAAAGGAAGTTGTGCTGCTCGCTCTATTGGACTTGCACATATTATGTTAGATGCGTGTGTTTCATTTGAAATATTCATTTTGCAAATTAGCCACTCTCCACTACTCTCCTCTCTATATATTTCTTTTTAAAATAAAAAAAAATGGACGAGGAGAACAGGGACAGATGTGCTGAGCTGCCGGCTTCTCGTTATACCTATATATGAAATATGTGATCTTGGGTGCAGACAGATACGATATTGTACGGAAAATATATGTGTACCGTACCATCATACCATAGCGTACCAAAGAGAACTCCTTGACTCCTCGCGAGTTAGTCGCCATAAGGCCAAGTGTGAATTTAACTCGAATAAAAAAAATAACCATATAGAAGGTTGCAGAAGAGTGGAGTGCGTCCAGTGCGGAAAATTGGACGATGTAAGCTCAAATGTCACAAATCAAAATCAAGTGAGTATATACAATAATGGTAAGTAAGGAATAACGTAAGCACAGAGCACGCGTCTCCACTAAATTTAATGTAATAGGCTATTAACGTGTTTGAGGAGATCTATTGTGCGACACGGGATGATGATGTACCTCGTTCGTCGTATGTATGAGTCGTAAACGGGAACCTTATCTCGCCATATAGCTTTCCAAAGGTATAGAGGTAGCGTGCGGCTCACGACACGACGACTCACGTGGTGTGAAATATATTTGTATATAGTTATGCTAAAATTTTCGCTTTCGAAATTGTCAGTAACCTAAACTCACATTGCAAAAACTACATTTTTTCCTATTGGGAATTCTTATGAAACTAATATACCTACTCCACTACTGGAGATGTGTAATCTTCGTGTAAATCTTGGCTAATACGAATATTTTCAATATTTGGGAGTATATTAAAATCAATTCAGGTTATAATGGAAACTGGAAACCATTTTACCGGTACTTTTACAGAACAGAGCACGAATCTTTTAAGCTTTTATCTTCCCATGCACAATTGTAAGAAGGGAATTGTGGAGGAGGATCTTTTCGTGATCCTGTTTCGTGGGAAATATATTGGAAGAAAGTTTTCCAAAAAAAAGGCTAAAGGCACGAACATTTTTGTATGCGGATGAGCACATGAGCTTAAAAACCCCCTTCAAAGAATGATGAGAGTTTAAGAAGAAACAAACTACATGTGGAAAGGGGAATTCTAAGATTAGTATTACATTGTTTGTTACACATTTCTCCCCGTCCCGGTCGTCCTCGTCATAATGCCTCTCTGTCTTTCTCAAGACGAGACCAAGAGTTCAACAAAGAAAAATGATATTATTATGCAGGTGCATGCGTACTCGGTCGGTGCATGATAAATAGAATAAAGTGTAAACCTGTACCACCAATCATGTATTCCACACACCACTGTTCTGTTGCCGACGAGAAGGGAAATGAGAATAAACAATGCTTGTCCACAATTTTACGCAACACATTCAACATTCACCACCACCACTCGTCTGAGAAACTAAACAACGTGGCCACTTTTTAATTCAACAATGGAACGCAACTCAGCAGACAGGGCAGAGCAGAGCAGACCTGTTTTTTTTCTCTCAACTGGATAGATCCATGCCCAGTCAGTCTTATATGATATAGATAAGGATCTCATTTTTTTGGCGAAAAAATGTGGTTTTTTACTCTCATCCCAGTTGCTCCCAAGCAAGAAGAAGCTCTAGACGACGATGTTTCTTTTAACCTAGTGACCAACAACACAGTTGTTGGAAAAAACCGGACTTTGAACTTGGGAAGGAAATTGAAATACCTATACATCTTATGTCGCTGCTAATCTACCTAGGATACAGGTATATCTGTAGAACAATAATAAGGGTATGGATGGCTGACTAGTTCCTGGAAACAAATCCAGTTTTCCCCATTTTGAAACTTGAGTATGATGTAAACCGGATAGGAGTTTCGAGTTGTTGTGAATGAGTGGAAAGTGGAAAATGAGACAGATCAAGTTTAATAATTAATAATGATAATAAGGGTACTTTTTTAAAAGTTTTATCTCGGCTCATTCAGCAGGGTGTAAATGGATAGTTTTTAGGTTGATATCTAGGACTCTTTTTTGCCAGGAAATATATATCTGCCCTAGAACTATTATGCTATGAAGGAAGAGCAAACACACACATACACACTGGGAGAGAGAAACCGAGTCACGAGGATTTTTTCCTCTCTCATTCCAATACACGTCTTCTTCACACTTTCGATCAACGACGATGTGTAGGGAAAGAGTGTGTGTGTAGACGAGGATGTGGATATTGTGGATATATAGGCACACATTCATAGTACACCTTTGCATACATGTATCCTGATCCTGAAAAACTCTCCCGTGCTGAAAAACCCTTACATTATGCCCGCATGCTATAGGTATTATATTATTAGGTAACAAGAAGATAACCTAGCACATTTGTTTTGCTATATGTATAACTTACTAAAGAAGTCACCACTCGACTACATATATATACTTATACGAACCCCTTAAGAGATTTTTGCAAGAAATATGAGCACATGGACATCAGTTTGAAGAAGAAAAATATATCTACATATATATATTGGTGAAATCACAATATCCCGGAAAGGGTTGTTTTTTATACTACGTTACGTACTTTTTTTTGAGTTTTGACGAAATGGCTTCACAAATTTCCTGAGTCGGGGAAAAAAACCGGAGGAAAAAGAAAAAGTTGCGTTTGAAGAAAGGAAATAATATAACTAACACACAGAAGAAGAAAACCTTATATTATTATTATTCCTCTCATTTGGCTCTCTCTTCTGAACTTTTATCTTTCCCCTACCATTTGCTTGCACTTTTACACTGCGGCTCGGAGTGGATACGGAAAGGGGGAAAAATAATAAAAAAATATAGAAGTGACTTGACTCTTTTTTACAACACGACACAAACCGACCATCATCACGGCATGGCACTACAACACCGACTGAGACTAGCCCCCAACCTTAAAAGCATGGATTGGAGAGAGAACAGAACAGCAGAAGAGCTGCTCAGCGAAAAACTGCATGCACATAAAAGCAGTTTTCATCATAAGCTAAAAAGAACTTTAGTGGCTGAGAACCACACGGTCGACACTCGGGTAAAAAGAGAGCAGCAGCATGCAGCAGCGTGGATGAGCATGAGCTCCCCATCTCACTTCTTTCCATGGACATCCCCCTCCCCACAGGTCTGTCTGTGCCGACCGACGAAATGCTGTAATATGAAAGAAAATAAATTCTATCCTCTCCACAGCAACGGCACACCGTGAGCTGGTACAATCAGTGTAACCTTCCCAAGTTTTGTACTCTGTGAATCCAACCAAATGGAAATGGATGGAGAGAGAAAAGTTGATAATTCTTCTTCTTTGTCTGCCTTTGCTGTACTTGCTTGTAATACCAGCTCCACCAGCACCACTCTCAACTCTCGTCTTATCATCTCTCCACGACTCTATATGGACGTGTGTGTGTGGTAAATGGTGAATGGAGTGTCTTCTACTACTCCCTGCCATTCCCATGCCGTCGTCGTCGGTCGCTTGCACTGCCACAGAATTCCTCAGCAGACTTACTAGATGTGCCAGTAGCAATCCCATGCAACCAACAACCATCCATGCAACCAATATTTGGTATTTGCAGAGAAAAAAAATACTCCAAGTTTTTTCTTTTTCATTATGGAGAAGAAGAGGAGTAGGGCCGCTGCTGCCACCGAGTAGTCCTCTGGTGCTGGTGGGACATCTACATTGAAACCTATATTTTCCATAGGAGAGAGCATGCATGCCTTGGTTCGTTCATGTCGGCGACTTGCTTGCTTATCATTAGCTTATATGCTAAACAGCATCAGCCAACATGCCGTACATTAGCCAAAACACACATGGATGGATATTCTCCGCGTTTTCCCCTCCACACTCTCCACATTCATCATCTCAAGAAGAAGAGTATTCCAATAACAAGAGATGGGTATGATCATCAGTGCCTATGGAATATAATAACGGTATGATAAACGATCGTCTTTGTCGATGATGGCGATCTCCAAGGAGGCGCATAGCGCATCTTTTGGAACATATATAGAAAAAGAGTCGTAAGCATGATCATCACAATATTTTCCTTCCTAAGATGGGGGGGGCATGTAGACAATTTCACATTTTAACAAATATAAACACAACTCCCTGGGTTTCGGTTTCATACTCATCATATAATATCGTCATTGTGCGAGACATTATGAATTTTAAAGGATGAGACACGACATGCTTTCGTCGGTTACTAAATTAACTAGAGTCTTTGAATAGCAGCACTGCACTGCCAAGTGTCGAAGAGTTGAATTGTGTGGTGGCGATGATGATGATGATGAAGGCATGCTTCAGATCAGACATTTGTCTAATACTTTGGAAGTTACATATATTATTCTGCCTTAAATTCTAGAGTAAAATAAACAGACTTGCTCATGCTATTTTCATATTTTGTACTCAGAATATTGGGTAAAAAATGCATATATTTAGCTTTATATGGTCAAAGGTAATTTGATGAATCCACCTGAGGACACGGGATTATTAGTGCAACGAGCACGCCCCATTTTGGACATTAGCATTCGTATTCATTTGCATGATCTCTCTCATTCCTTTGTATTTTTTGAAGCCACCAATCATCAATGGGTCAAATTTGCCAGCATGACCGGCTCACAAAATTTTGACATTCCAGGCAAAGCTAAGTATTTTAACCAAATTAAAGTATTTTAGGGCTCAATGTTCAAAAGAAGTTAGTTTAATTCACTCGACCACTCAATACTCATCAACGCATCACATCATGAATATTTTATAACTTATCTATCTTGTCTTTTTTTTTCTACTCCGCCGTTGAGTTGCTTGACTTGGGATCTCGCCAGACCTTTGGACTTTTTTCATTTATTTTCCCCAATCTGGCTGGCATCTGCATCAATAAGTTTTGTCATAGTTGTTCTCTCCTCTTGGATAGGAATGAATACAGGACCGTGGCGGTTCGTATCTTGTCTCTCTGGACATATAATATACGGACTATTTTGGATAATTTGATTATCGTTATGGAAGCGTGCATGTGATAATAATATATGTCCACATGAAGTGGTAGACTATTTACATGTTGTTATCATCTCTCTAAAAACCACCAATTCAATGATCATCTAGTTGATTATTACGATGCATTTTTTACGACCTTTCCGCTGAAACGGATCACGACACTAATGTGACCATGTGGAAGGATAAATACAAGGGGTTCAAGGGAGGGAGGTAATTGCATCAGAGAGAGGAGAAGAAAATGTCTTTTACGAGTGAGTGGTTATATCCGTGTACATAGTAAAAATGCGGTGAAATTGTGCTTAACCTTTTTATCTACCTTGTTTCTTGGCTGGTTTGCTGCTACTGATGATGATGGTGGTGGCAGACACAATCAGCGACGATACAATAGAATGGTGGTGGTGATCCCCGGTAGCTAGTAAGTAAGTAAGTACATATTATATTATTTTACCTACGCTCTTGGTATTCCTCTATTCTTATGGAAGTAATGGGGAATGTGGTAGGCGTTTGGGCGTGTGCCGTCATCATATTGTATGCCGGCCATGTACCGGTGGATCACAAATACTTTTTTCTTTTTCCTTTTTTTCTCTCTCTCTCCCTCTCTTTCGGAGAGGAGCCGGAATAACCGAGAAATAGGTTTCTCTCCAATGTTCTCTCCTCTTCTCTCACATCTCATATGTGTGGTTGTGTGTGGTTACCTTACAAAATGACCAATTTGCAATGCGTGTGCTCCGTCTTCTGGGGGTACATGCACTACAAGACAAACAGTAGAATAGAAAACGGGAGTATTGTGTTGGGAAAAGGTGTTCGGTCGGCTTTTTTTTACTCCTGTGTCATGTATGTTCTATCTCGCTTTGGCTTCCGTGTTAAGAGAGCTGGGATTACATTAGAGTTCGCTTCCGTTGTGTTGCCTTTCTATTTGAACGGTGAAAAAAGGCCTGGACTTCCTTCCGGTCTCCTGAGGGCGAGTGGAAGAGAGAGAATTTGGTAAAAGTCAAAGTGTGAAGGTTGTAAGAAGTGTCTATCCCGATACGACTGTGCATAATGTAATGCCAAAAATATGTATATCTATATAAAAAAAACTTGAGAGCAGGTTCGAGGCAAACTTTATTTATTATTACCTATTATTGATGCTTAATACAGTCGTAATAGCTCACATTATCCATGGAATACGTCATATAAGTAAATGTTGAACTTTTGATGAAATCTTATTAGGTCTTTTTGATTTAAAACTATTGTTGCAACTGCAAATATTGAACTAAGGTTTCATGCATTGTCAAATATGCCAACATTGCCAACATGCATTATGCATTTCACTTCAATCAAGTAGTTAGTGTTTATTCACAAGCTACTAGTTCTATAATTGGTAATAGAAGTGTCCGGCTGCATTTATGGTAGTTTTATAGGATTTCTACAAAGGAGCATAACCACATTCGCTGTAGTCCTCACCTCTCTCTCTTGCATTATGACAAGAATGACAAGCATAATCTTTGATCTTAAGCAACCTAATTAGTAAGAGCGGCGTCATGGTGCAAGCGGCACTCAAAAACCAAAGTGTGCCCACTCAACATAATATATTACTTACTTGAATTAATAGAGTTGAAAATTAAAAAAGTGCTTGAATAATAATGAAAATGCTAAAGCATAATTTCAAAAAATCGATATTATGATTTTAGACTTTTGTAATATCCCTATGTGCATTATGTGTAATTTGCATAAAATAAATGTGTATGCATGCATGCACAAAATGTCTATGGAATATTGGAATATACAAACATTGTCAATGAACTACATATTTTGTTTTAATGCATCTCCCAAATGCAAAATTTGATTTTTATATAAAACCTTTTAGCCTCTCATTCATTTCTCCAATTTCTCCTTCAACAATTAGTTTTATTTGACTCTAAAATTATCAAGTTTCCAAAGATGTTTATTGTGCAAGCAAGTAACATCTTTCAACCTAACCTACCGCATCATTTCATACATGATGATTGGGACCCTAATTGTTGTTTCACCATGATTTACACCGGCATCAGGAAATGACAAAGACCATTCCGCTTTGAAATCATGCAATGCATCTCCCAAAAAATCATAGAAGCCTGTAATTGTACAATAATATTATAGCCTAAATAATTGTAAAAATACCATAATGAAACTTGTCCATAGTACAACATTTTTGTATTAATCTGCAAAATTGGATAAACTACTTTCCAACTCATTTTACTCCCACTCATCATCTCCCAAGAGAAATATTTTTGTAGAGTTTTCGTGTGATCCATAGGTATACAACACAATGCTATACGTCACGCGCTTGCTTTGAGCGTTGTTGTTCCCTGTAGATATTCCGCAAAAGCAGCACAGCGGAGTTATATACAACAACACATCAACATGAAACATGATGATCGTTGTTCGCATCGTAGTAAGTATTTCCAGTAACAAAGCTTGAGCATAGTCCACAGTCCACATCCACATTGGCTACATCATTGGGAAAACACACGATGGTAAAGTAAACAGGTCATATACAAGAAGGAACCCTTCTTGTAGTTCCCATCTATTCTATGATCGTTTCCATATCCCAGCTATTCCCAAACCCCTTCCAATTCCGGCCATGCTCACGACGACCATCGCATCTCCGTTAACACAGGCACAGAGGCACCATGATAACATTTCTCCCATAATAATATGCATGTGATGCCAACCAGTCATATCATCCCAAGTTGGGGTTGCTAAAGCAATACTACTTCTACATCCTTCATTATGAAGTATGACGTGCATCATCATCATGTCATATGGACTCTATGCTGTTAATAAGCCGGAGTGGTGTGGCTGTGTGGGTCTCCCACCTCCGCCATATATTTTTCTCATATACACATTTTTCCATTATTTTACCATGAATCTCAGGTGCGTGTCGACTCTTCCATATATAAAATTCCAAAGCACAAAAAGCTGCTGCTGCTGCTGATGTGAGAGCGTAAAAAAAGCCGTCCTTGTTTTGCTGGGGCGACGGACCGTCGTCGTCGTCGTCGTCTTCGTCGGTCATTGCATGCACCGTCTTCTTGGGAGAACTTCTTATGCATTGCTTGCTATTTTTTTTTTATATATAGGTATGTGTGAAAAAAATAATACTCCTTCTGTTCTTTCTGTCTGTTGCGGTGTGTGTGTGTGTTGTAGATGTGGATTGGATGTCCATGTATTTTATTATTATTGTTAATGTATTGTAAGAACAAGAAGAGTGGCAGTTTTGTGCTGCTGCAACATCAAATCAGCCGAGAGAGTCTCAGAGTCTCGTACTCACACCAAATCATACGTCAACCATTTGCATTGCATTGGTTTCCTTTATTATATAGATTCATCGTCGAGTCGAGTTCTGAGCTGATGAGCTTGTGGTCTCTGTGTCGTCGTGTCGTGTGTTTTTGCTTGGTTGGAGTCGAGTTGTACTAAAATACGGTTCTAAAATAGTTCTTTTTATGGTTTTTGGAAAGATTGACAGCAGGATTGCAATTTGTCCTGAACGGGATTGAGGAAATCGGCAAGTGTCAGCGACGCTCTTTTTGTGTGTAACTTCCAAAAGTCTCCGGGGAGTAGCCAATGTGTAAGACTTGACAGATTTGTTTGTCACGTGCGACGCACAAAACAAGGACAATTACTGTGACAAGGAGGTCTCTGGAACACGACGGAGGATTAAGATTGGAGGACTAACACAGGAGTTATCATATATATTCATTCATCAGCTGTAGACTGTTTGAAACCGGCAATAAAGGGGTCACCCGTCGTTGTAGTCAGCAGTCATGGAAAAATCAAAGTATAAAATGTCGTCCTACTTGCACCTCAAGGGTAAGTCGGGGGATCATCTGGTTATATACGAATTGGTGTAATCGGAAGGAGTTAGTTGTCTGTGCTTTGGGAATAGTAATATGTAACTTTTAATCATGGATTTGTTGTTGACCCCGTTGACCCTTGTAGAGCGGAGTGGGAGGCAAAAGGTTAGCGAGAGGACAACGTGCCAGCACTGGATACGCTTGAAGAACCAAGGAGGACTTCAAACTTATGCAAAGGTTCACGCCAGTTTCGTGACGGGTTTGTGTGCAGGATCAATGGCACTTAAGGTGATGATGATG